>BQNB010008525.1:6740-79607 GCA_026074375.1 Tanacetum coccineum | reverse complement strand
CTACTAAGGATGCTGGTGCAATTGATGATCTAAATGTGGGCGTCTTATCAGTGAGCCTGTAGCAGCAGACACGGCATATGGTCTTGACAAGAAGCAAATTACATTTCCTATTGATTTATCCCTTGGACCTATTTTGATTCTGAATTATCCATCAGCACAATCAAAATAGCAAAATTCTTGGGTTATCCCTTGGACATATGGTCTCGACAAGAAATAACACAATCGAAGAAGCAACTGTAATGATTTATCCCTTGGACCTATGATTTTTGGGATCATCAACTGTAACTTGAATCGGTTCCTGATTTTTGGTACATGCCTTAAGTCTAATCTAGACTTATAAACGCTTTTGTGACTTACATAACTTCGTTTTGCCTCAAGCTCCGCAGCGAAGCGCGGGCTTAAAACCTCGTTTATGATATATTTGTTGGTAATAAATGCAATCAATGAATGATGATATCAAAAGTAAGCATGATTACTATAATGTAATTTAAAAAATTAACAGATTGCAGTGACTTTTTATGCCATTTATAAATAACAATTTGGTATTTATTTTTATGTCATTTATAAATGACAGATTGCAGTGACTTTTAAGCCCAGGGTGTAAACTAATGCTAACAGCCTTCTAAATCATTTTATTTATAGATATCTAATTAGTATTGTAAGAACATGATTTTTGAAAACATATTTGATGGAAAAATGGAGTTGGGGGTCAACCCAACCTCGCCCTTTTTAACATAATCTATAAACAACCCTTTTCAATAAGAACCCATTTTGACGCGGTAAATGTTTCATCTATATCATTTGCCTATGTATTAACTGCTTGGAACTGACAAACAAGAAGGGAAGTTTATTCAGTAAATGTTTCTTTTTGAAGTTGATAAGATATATGTACATATACTACTCTTGCTGTTCAGCTTTAGTTACCAGCAATAAAGATCATTAAGTAAACACATAAACCAAACGCACCCTTAATTATTAGAGGCGACGATGATGAATCTGTCATATTTGTTGTATGAGTGAAATCGATAAAAGTTAGAGAGTTAGCGTATCTTGGCGGGGCATTTTATATGAATACAACCATGGCGGTTTTTCCTCTTTGTTCTGATTATATTTGAAGATATAAGCCTCAAATTTTTTGTTGTTATAATTATTTATGTGGAAACTAGAAGGGGGGTTGAATAGTTTACACGTTTGTTTTGCGTTTTAAAAGTTTACTTTCAAAAATGTATAGATCCAAGTTATATGTTTAATCAAACCACAATATGAACAAGCAATAACTATCTAAACTAAACCACGATAACAACAATAATAATGTAAAGAGATAAGGAAAGAAACAACCAAACCAAGACACTAAGATTTTATAGTGGTTCAGCTACGAAGCACCTCTTCGCCCTACTCCACTCCCCGAGTATCCGACTTGAGATTTTACTATGTCAACAAGCTCCCTTCAGGCGGAGAAAACCGTTTACACGTCGCTTACTTTATTTTTCGACACTAAGATAAATGTCTAGTCTTAATCTTAGCTAAAACCAATCTACAACTTCACAAGATATACACACTCACAAGATCTACACTATAGGAACCACACAATATCCGAATCATACAAATATACAAGATAAATACAATAGACTTTTGGTACTTAATTCGGACCTGATCGCACACTAAAAAGTATGACCCTAAAAACCATACTTAGACAACTAATTAGACTATTTACTTTGGAGGATTTTTAATAGACACATGAAACTTAACTTCTGTAAAAGGGCTAAGCTTGTTTCAAATTTTAAGTAGGGATTTTACCTCCCGAAATTAGACCCAAATCTGACCCGTATTTACTGTTTAGACAACTTTTCTTGCGAAAGACATTTGAATGACTTCCCGAACTCAAAATCGTTCGAGGCCGGACTTTTTTGGAATATAGTCTATCTGAACTATCAAAAAATCATATGTTCATCTAAATAGTATCTATTACAAATCTCGAGATATCAATTGACACAACACGACTCAATATTTGCTCAGACTTAATTATGATTTAACAGCGATTAACCTAACCGATTCACCATCATTGCTTTAATAACCCTATTCAATCCTAATTAGGTTATAATTACATTAAATTTACAGAAAAACTTGTGAAAACCTAAGTAATAAAACATAATTTAACTCTAATCCTACATAAATTAAGTTACTAGAAGTGAATGATGTTAAAACTAAATTATAAGATGGATCGTCACCTTATTTTCAAACCCAAAAAACTTTTCTTCTTTTTTCTTCTTTGTTGCCGAAATCTATAGGGGTTTAGGGCTTTTTAATCTTGTATTTAATAGCTTCCTAGATGTGTTTTAGTTTAGCCTTAATTAGGTATTAAGATTACAATTAGGACTTTATTTCTATTTTATATTTTTTTTCCTTTTTATTTTCTAAAATTCGGATTTTACTATTCATGCCAAATTTTTTTTAATTTCTTTATTAATTAATTAATTATCTTTATACCTTAAGTTTTATAAAAACCTAAACTAAATTGTTAAACCATTTTGCTTGAAAATTACTTTCTAAAAATAATTTTATTTCCAAATTCACTTTCTAAAATTGAAAGTCTTTTAAAAACTCTATTTCGTTTTACCCTGAACTTAACCTCTAAAACCTAAATTATCTTAATTACTAAACTTAAAATTCGTATTATATGTTTATATTACTTACACAATTAACGCGAAACCGCTTCGATCACCAAAATCATTTCCTTGTCACCAAAAGTGAACGAAATGAACTTCACAAAATTCAACACAAATCCAATCCCATTGAGACGATCACGCTCAATGGATTGATTATCCAATATCACATATCTCACACAAACACATATAGAACATAATTCATAAAATCTCATAGAACAAACTTATAGAACATACATTTAGTGTCATAACTACGGTTTGACCAAACATGCTCGAACCACGGTTGTCACAAGTATCCCCACCCTTGAGAAAATTATCCCGAGATTTATTCTACTCGAGGCATTGCATTTTGACAAACAACTGAAGACACTTAGATCTCATTTGATCCTTGCATTCCCAAGTAAGCTCAGGACCATGCTTCGAATCCCGACGAACTTTCACTAATACCATCACACTACTCTTTTACTTATGACATCTCGGTCCACAACATCAACGGTTCCTTGACAAAATAAAGAGTCTTGTCAAAACCGTAATCTCGATAACTTACACAATGCCGAATTAACTACTAATGACTTTGCTTACCCCCACAAGGGTGCAATTAGCAACACAACAACTTAATGAAAAAGAAGCATCCTACTACATGAACCTTCCATCGTCATCGAGAAACTCATCAAAAACCCTTAAGTTGTTGTAACAACGTCATTTACAACCCAGCCTCGCAACTCATCAAACAAGAACTGTCTTGAAACCAAGTTATAAGTTGTTACAAAGCTCAACGTTTTTGAAGAATTGGCTCGACTTCGAGTGTATTCATAAATAATTTACCAAAAACCACACAAACACAGTTTAAGGCGTACTAAGGTTCTACCAAGAAATTACGCGTACCATCTTTAAACTAATACTTTCAACAATATCTTGCTTGCGAAAATGTAGATACCTGCTCAAAGACAGAAATTCTCAACTGAACTATAGGACAATCCATCCTAAGGATCTCAAATGGTTTACCTAAACTTCCGGGTTCTAACTTGTCTTTCTTTCCAAACACACTACACCTCTCCAAAGTGAGACCTTCAACCACTCATAACCTACCAGCATTAATTCAAAAGTTTTCCAAACTAACTCTTTCAACAATTTGGCTGCCACCAGCCTTTCCTGTATTATCAATATCTCGTTGGTTGTTTCTTGTACCAAATTCGATCCACTCAACTCATTCTCTCTAGTTACTGCCCATAAAATGGTAACCTACATTCCTTTCCATAACATTGTTTCAAATGAAGCACATCCATACTCGAATGATAATCCCCACCTTAGGAAAAACTCATCTTACGAAAGTGAGTATTCCAATTACCTCTAAAATCTACCATACTTGTCCTAAGCATAGCTAGGAATGGGGTGACTTAGTCAGTCCATTGACTATACCCAATTTCGCCATCGTATCCGCTACGCACACTGGTAAACTTGACAACAATTATCCTTAGTTATCCTTTCCCACCTTTACTCGGAGTAATCAGTTGTGAAACAATCCTGAAGACCCTTGATACTCAACCATCAATTAGTTAACCTTAAAACCACACAACATCGTATCCGCTCCAGGATGGATAGAATACTTTGTTCATTACGCCTTCTTCAAATACCAAGGTCTTTACATCTCTCCAAATGGAGGTTCTGAAACATTGTCTATCCAATATGATAAACCACCCTCCATTCTCTTTTCACACTCGGTTGGTCCAAAGCTATGCATCATCTTACTGTGATCGCGTCTTTGCTATTGGACTTCTTATCTATGTACCACCATCACCCTTTTCCTCAAACCTTTTATCGGATCATCGTTAATATCTATCTAGAAAACTCGTTCATTGGCTTCACTCCTTCTTCCTACTCCACGGTACAACATCTACATTTGCCTTTCCCAGATGGTACTTGGCCTCGAAACCGTACTCACTAAATAACTTCATCCATCGACTCTGCCTCATGTTCAATCCTTCTAATTGAAAGTGTGTTGGAAACGTTTATGATCCGTATAGATCACTCTCCACGTCTCGTTCACTTAATGCCTCTAGCATTATAAGGCAAAACCTACCACGTTAGCCATGCAATCCTTTAAAGAACCATTCAGTTTTTGGTTTCGCCGATGTACAAACAATACCCTTCTCCTTTCTCCAAAGCCTGCTTCCAAATCCTTGCTTCGCGCGTCATAATATACTACGAAATCGTCTGCTCCTTCCGGCAATGCCAAGATCGGCTCATTGCCCATTTGATTCCTTCCACATTTAGATAGCTTCCTCTTTGCTCCGCTTCTACGTAATTGGTGGAAACTTCCGTTACTCATTCTCTTCCTTTAGTGACTCACGTCATCTTCACGTGTGACTCGTACTCCTCTTTATACTTCGGGTCGGTTTTAAATTTACATTGGAATATTTACGTTATCTTGCTTGTCTATATTCGGCCTGCCACACCCGGGCTCATTTTAATCCATGAAAATCACTGGTGCATTGGTTACCCAAAAGGCTTAGCCGAAAAAACTTCAATGTCTATTACGCAACCTAAAAAACAGCCTTAGCTACGTCATCCCCGTGCACTCTTTCATTGGTGATCACTTACGGAGAATTTTCGATCTCACTCTTCTCAAGATAATCATGCACATTTCTAACTACCCACCTTTCTATTCCTACCAAGGCAATACAGGGACACTTCCCCAACAAGTTACCATTCGAAAACTATTCCTCACTTGCAACTCATGAAATCGTTCCACACCTCTTGCCTTTCTAAAAATGTCAAACGACACAAGCCCTTCGCAAATCCGGCCTCGCTCCCTTGTAATATTCCATAAAAATCTATTCTACGGACGAAGGGGTTAAACCAACTAAATCATGTTAAAAACATCTTTCGAGAAGCTCACATACTACTAAAGTATCACTAAATTTTGACTCATATGCTTTGGTACTCCTATGAGACCTCGCATCCTCTTTAGTTCATTTCCTCATGAACCTTAAACACTTTTTAGCTCACTAAGGTATTTTAACTACCTTCTTGTGGCATGCCATCCCAACCTTATGCCATAACAACCAATTCTCTCATAACGCTACATCAACGCTCCCATCACTAAGAGGTACTAAGTAAAACAAGAATTCTCAAATTCTAACTTGGAATCGCGAATAATTCTATTCCCTTCGCTACCATCAATCGCACCACTCAGAAGACATGACCTACCATCAACTCTAGAACCACGCCATGAAGAAATACCAAACTTCACATGCACCAATTGGTATGGACCCAAAATCACACAATCCCAAAAGAAGAAACAACCGAATATAAAACATTCGAATAACGAAGAACCCCAGATCACCTAAAACAAACGCATCAACGATTTGCTAGAAATACCCAATGATTTTGTACCACGTACCACGACCCATTAATTAAAAGATTAAGAACCTTTGTTCCAAAACTAACTTTTTACCCAAGGAAACTTTCCCTCATAACCTTATACCAATCATTTTAAAACAATAGAATCACCTTAGTTAGTAATGCTAATAATTTTAAGTGTAAAAATAAATTTAAATAAAATTTTCATAAACTTATTTTAATTATGATTTTATAAAAGAAATCAAAAGATGGTTAAAAACAATATTTCTTTTTGTCGCCATTTTTATTTTTTAATTTATTTTCGAAAGAAGTTTCTAACACCTAAACGATATGATATCGACTACAACAAAATTACTTTGAAAAAGAATTTATGACTCGCAACAAAAGACATCATGATAGCAAAATAGACTCCCAAAATACCTTAGGGATTCCAATACCAAAATGTTATTTTACTTGAAAACGAACACGATAGGAACTCTTGCAAACCAAACAAACCATAAGGACTCATCCATACCAACGGTTTTAGAACCAAACCAAAAAGTATCGTCACCCTTGGACAAAGGAAAACAATCAAAACGTCGAACGGAGAACGTAGAACACCAGTTCTATAATAACACTCTAGTATACCAACACAAGCGTTGGATCTCTCAACGAACAATGAGCTAACGAACCAACTTAAGAATCGCGACGACAATATCAACAGGTATCCGATGTATCCGCAACGAATAGAGAAGGGAAACCTTACCACCATCTACGCAATCCCACCATAATAATAATCGCCCAATCGGTTTAAGAGAGGTATATCTTAACCACACAACCCTCCTTAACTTGGATCTCACATCACATTTACATACTATCCACATAGCTATCAACCTTACAATCCTTTACATAATAGAAAAAAAATTAAATAAACCCCCATTTTTTTTTGGGGGTGGGGCCAAAAAAAAATAAAAAGCAACAATGGGATCAATGCAATCAAAGTCACCAAGTCCACGTGGGTGTTGCCTTTAGAATTATGTTCTGCGGACCATAATTTATAATTGACCTTTTCACACGTTTATACTACTTCCAAGGACCACACATCTCAATGATAAACACAATCTACCACATAGCACTTAAAAATAATCCAAATATAATCAAAAACATGATAATCATCTAACGAACCATAAATTCCTATTCGACCAAACAAAACAGAAGTACATCGGGACCAAAATATAAAAGCAATCTGATTATAGAAAGCATCGAGGTAGAAAACGAATTAAAAAATTACGTTGGCCTCTCTTGGGTTTGATTTTTCTCTCTCAAAAGTCACCCAACTCTGCGGGACCAGTGGAGGGTAAAACAATATCCCACGTATCTCCTAGGGTAGGGAAGACATGACTTAAATAATACAAGGGTTTATATATTATTAGATCTCCGTAATGAAAAGTTAATTTCATATTATATAGTAGTAATTTTTAAAATAGAAGAATTTTTAAAGCTTTTATAGGTAGACGGGAGGACAACATACGATATATACGTACATAAACACTTATGCCCTATAATGAAACTATATGAGGGACCCTTAAGCTATAGTCTAGGCTCAACCACCTAGTTCTCTATAACCAGGCTCTGATACCAATCTGTCACACCTGCTAAGGGTGGGCCGGACGGGGAAAACGCGAGGCGTTTATCAAAAGAATGGATATCATCCAACAACAAAACGGCGTCTATATAGAGTATTACTATAATGTCATACAATAAAGTAAAGTATATTACACAAAAAAAAAAAAAAAATGGTTTTTTTTTTTGGGTCATAACAAATACCCTCAATAAACTAGGCAAAATAAAGGGTCTTTATTGATGAAAAGAAGTTCTCGCCATAGAAGGACATGCAACTAATTTTCAAATTCTAACGATGCAAAAATTCAGACAAGAATAGAAATCTTCATGACATCTTATGGTCTCTTACTAGCCACTTCTTTCAATCTTATTTCCATCATGCTCACCTGAAAATGATGCTTAAAACGTCACACAATTGGTTGGCTCGAGAGTCATAGGTTTAAGGACACACAAATCATCTTTTAAAAAATCCAATTACTGTGGATTATCAAAACAATATAGGACACTTATGCAACATATGAACTTATACTAACATGCAATCTACATACTGGGTAGGAACGTTACCCCCGATCCATTACAACAATTGGGTAGGAACGTTACCCCTGATCCATTACAACAACTAGGTAGGAACGTTACCCCCGATCCATTACAACAACTAGGTAGGAACGTTACCCCCGATCCATATGTTCTTTAAGCACATAAAAAGTTACCAGCTGGAGCACATCAGTGAGTATTATTTCAACCCTTCAGTTGGTTTGAATTGAGTAGTAAAGACCACTCCTAACAGAACTAATCACATCACAAACTACTCCAATTGATCACTAAGCCATGGAGCATACCACAAAACCCACTCTAATTGGCCACTAAGCCATGGAGTAGTAAAGACCACTCCCAACCGAACTATTCAGTGGGTATTATTTCAACCCTTTAGTTGGTTTGAATTGAGTAGTAAAGACCACTCCCAACCGAACTATTCACGAAACAATAACACGTAGCAAATAATCAAAGCAACTAAATCAGTTTAACACATAGCATCATTTTCACCCTAATAAAACACAAGAAAAAGGGGCTATAAAACTCACCTGAATGCTAGCTTCTAAAAGATCCACAAAACTTCACAAAACTTCACAAAATTTCACGAACAATCTAAACAATATAAACACATAATAAGTTACCATCAATTAGGCATTCAACCCAATATGATGTAACATCAACTATGATGGATGTCTAAGCTATCTACCATAGTCCTATACTTGTTTTAAACCTTTACCACTCTTACATAAGTCATTTAGACTTTAACACTACACTTTGCATTTTCAGGTTTTAAGCAGAATTTTACACTCGCTTACGCGACCTAAACACACTACTTAAACATTCCCATAATTCAAACCAAAAATCACACATGTTTCCTTATGTGTTTACTAACTACCATGTGATTCCCAATCATTAGTTATATGCGTAACCACCTCAAATAAAATCAAACTTCAAAACTGTTCTAATTTGGACCTGATCGCACACTAAAAAGTATAACCCTAAAAACCATACTTAGACAACTAATTAGACAATTTACTTTGGAGGAGTTTTAATAGACACATGAAACTTAACTTCTGTAAAAGGGCTAAGCTTGTTTAAAATTTTAAGTAGGGTTTTTACCTCCCGAAATTAGACCCAAATCTGACCCATATTTACTGTTTAGAAAACGTTTCTTGCTAAAGATATTTGAATGACTTCCCGAACTCAAAATCGTTCAAGGCTGGACTTTTTGGAAAATAGACTCTTTGAACTTATCAAAACTCATAAGATTCATCAAAAATATCATTACCAATCTCGAGATATCAACTGAACAACACGACTCAAAATTCTGCTCAAACTTAAATCATGATTTAACGCGAACTAACCCTAACCGATTACACCATCATGCTTCTAATTAAACCCTAATCAATCCTAATTAGTTTAATTACATAAATTTAAAGAAAACTTGAAACCCTAATTAATAAAACCTAATTTAACTCTAATCCATCATAATTAAGTTACTAGAATTGAAAGATTTAAAACTAAAATTAAAAAGATCGGATCGTACTTTAATTTCAAAACCCAAAAACTTTCTTCTTACTTTTTTTCTTTGTTTGCCGAAATCTTAATAGGGGGTTTAGGGTTTTTTTAATCTTGTATTTATAGCTTTCCTAGATTTGTTTTAGTTCTAGTCTAATTAGGTATTAGATTACAATTAGGACTTTATTTCTATTTTATATTTTTTTTTCCTTTTTTTTTCTAAAATTCGGATTTTACTATTCATGCCAAAAAAAATATTTTTTTTATTTCTTTATTAATTAATTAATTATCTTTATACCTTAAGTTTTATAAAAACCTAAACTAAATTGTTAAACCATTTTGCTTGAAAATTACTTTCTAAAAATAACTTTTCATTTCCAAATTCACTTTCAAAAATAGAAAGTCTTTTAAAAACTCTCATATTTTAACAAACTCATTTCCCTTAACTTAACCTCTAAAACCTAAACTTATCTTAAATTACTAACATAAAAATACGTATACGTATAATTACTTACACAATTAACGCGAAACCGCTTCGATCACTAAAATCATTTTCTTGTCACCAAAAGTGAACGAACTGAACTTCACAAAATTCAACACAAATCCAATCCTATTGAGACGATCACACTCAATGGATTGATTATCCAATATCACATATCCCACAAAACACAGAGAGATCACTAATTAACACTTCGCTTCTTGACGAATATGAGTGTTCTTCTCTTGCACTTGAATGAGAGGGAAGAGATAAGAAGAAGAGATTAGATCACTTGAAATAAGATCTAAGTATGTTAGTGATCAAGAGTTTTAGTGAGAAAAAGAAGGTTTAGAGAGAGAATGAAAAGACTAAAAAATTTCGTGCCAAGAGGAATGTTTTTCTGCTAGGAATATGCCAGTATTTATAGGCAGGGAATCCCAACGGCTATTTGGTGGCGGTTTCGGCGGTCCCTTATATATAAGGGGGCTGCCAGGCCTATAAGGGACCGCAGCCTAGACTCCGCTCCCTTTTTTGTCTTTTTGTGGGGAATGTTGTATCTGGTGTAGAAGTTTCCATTTTGGGGGGAAAATTTGACTTTTAAATTTGAATTTCAAATTTTAAGTTTTTAATAAAACTTTTTATTTTAATTAGAAAATATTTTGTAAATGTATTTTTGAGAAAATACTTTTGTAGAATTAAAAGTGAGGATTAAGAGAAAAATATTTTCTTGATCACTAATCATGCTTAATTATTTTGTTTGTCCATACCTTAAGTGATCACTAATCTTAGAAATGAAATTTTACATTTAATAATTTGTAAACGTTTATTTTTATTGTAAACATTTTTACATTTTGTTATTATCAAAACGTTGAGAGGTCAAAAAATATAAATAACATTTTTGCGCATTATTTGTATTAACACTGTAGCATAGCCAATGTAAGTCTTGTAAGCTTTGGTTTCCCTCATCTCAGGAGTTGTTACAGATTCAAGAAGCCGAGCTCCATAAATTTGAGATTCTTCATTTGCGAAGACAAATCTCAAAGTGTTTATCAGATAGTCATCCCTGGAGTTATGCATGCCTATCTTGTTTCTCCTGTAGACTGTCTTATCTTTGGTAAGGAAGTAGTGAATGATAACTTTGGTGAATTGAGGGTAGTACATCTTGTCTTGCTTTTTGTGACCTCTGTTGTCAATCTGGTAAGTGAAATCTTCCAAAAGTAGTTCAACATAGTCCACATTCTTCTTATAGTACATTCCCTAAAGGATTTGTGCTCTAGAAAGACGAAGCTTGTCAAGACCGGTTGTCTTTCCAGATAGACTTCTGTTGATGATAGTAGCAAAATTTCTCCAAGTTTGATGCATCTGGTCAACAACAACATCGGTGATTGACTTGATTTCCCCTGTATGACCAAGCTCTTTGAAGAAAGACACAATAACTTCATTAGTAGGAAGTTCATCAAAGTAATGACCATGTACTCTTGGGCAAATCTGAAAGATATCTCTGAAAGTTTCCAAATTGAGGTAGAATTTCTTCTTTTTGTCCATTTTGAACCTGTAGGAAGTGTCATGCTTGTGGATAAAATCCCATAATTGGTGCATGTAAACCTCTGGAACATCTGCAGTGGTGAGAAATGCGGAATAGCATGGAGTGAGAGCAAGAGCATCCAGGACATATTGAAATGTGGGTTCTCTCTAAGTCTTTCCAGGATTGATTCTCTTGCAATTTCCAATGTCTACCTTTTCTCCTTTGGGACAAGTTCAAGGTCAAGTTTGGCTTGTTGAGCAGTAATGGAAGACATGATTCTGCTAAGATTTATCATAGACAGTTCATATATAAATAAATAGATATTTCACTTAAGGACAATCTAGATCACAAAGAATGATTATAGATGCAAGACTGATTTTCACTAGGAATTAGGCATACAAATACTAGGTAAATAATTGACACACATGACAATTAACATGAATCAGGGAGATACACATAATCATATAACATCATAACTATAGGAAATCTATAGAAAGAAAGGCAATCACAAAAGATTTCTAAGGAAAACTAGTCCTAAATTAATCACTATCTGACAATTTAAGAGAAACTCATACTTAGAATAGATTACAGGATTAGATTACTAAGATTACAAGATTAGTTCTCCTAGTGAAAAACATGTATAATCGCCTACTACATGTGTATAATTTGCCTAATGTACTTGTATAGTTTGCCTAATACCAAGTGTATAATTCGCCTAACGAACAACGTATTGTTCGCCTAGACCAACATGTATAGTTCGCCTAAGAAAACTGTATAGTTCGCCTAAGTTCACTATGTATAGTTCGCCTAGGATAGGGCGTATAATTCGCCTAAAGAAGGTCGTATAGTTTGCCTAGCTATGAACGTATAGTTCGCCTTACTAGACTATGTATAGTTCGCCTAGTGAAAAGTTACACCAACATTTTACACAATTTCACGCATCAATATCCATCAAAACATGATCATATATCAACTAGGAAATACAAGGAACCATTTATAACATGAATTAACCATAAAAATCATGACATTTGACTCATTCGACTCGAAAGTACACGAACAACCCAAAGAACCAAAATTTTTGTAGTTAAGACATGTTTAAACTCAAGCAAACACTCACACACACTTATTGTATCATTCTTAAGCACAAACCCATAACCTTTTCAAGTTTTTGACCCACTTTCAAATTTTTCAAAATCAAGAATCATCCAATGCACTTACATATGTTAACCCTATCTAAAACTGTTATGAGTGCATGTTCTAGACCCCTATAGGACCAAAACCCCTCAATCAATTTCAACTTTAACCCACTTTTGAATTCTATGAACCCTAAATCAAGTTTTAGGGTTTTAGAGCTCAAATGGGCAAAATTGATTGAATCCTTTTGATTATGAACACATTAGGATGTTTAGAACGTAGTCTTAATTTACCTTAACGATTGAAGATGAAGAAATATTAGGTTTTGAAGAATTTTGAGTAAGCGACAATGGAGGGAAAGAAAATAAATAAGTTAAGTGTGTTTGTGTGTGTATTAGAAACGGGGAAAGGGGGTGTTAGTGTTTGAACTTTGAAAGTTTGACACAAATGCCCCCTGAACTACTAGACCTTATGCATTTTTCTTAATTAAGTTTTCTAAGGCAAATCAAAGTTTAACAGTTAGCATATTACGTCCATGAAGTTTTAACTATCATTCCTAGCAACTTATTTTTGCTCTTTGCTCCTGACACGGCATAAACACATAACAGTTAAAGCCTATATAAGTTAAATTTAATTAACTCCCCTTCAATTGTTAACCCGTCATTGTTTAAAACCGTTTCCTTTTATCACAAACTGATTTTATGAAGAAGATATTCGACATTTTCTCCCCCTCAAACAATGACTCGTTTTCTATTTAAAGAGCTGTAGTCATTGTTTGAGTGGTCAAATGTCTTTGAAAATGATTTTTCTGATGAATTTATGAGATTAATGTTTTATTTATGAAAACAACACCTTAGAAAATAAGATTTCTCTTATTTAATCACATAAGCGCACTGACACGTAGACCTAAGGAATATAGAAAGCACGGGTTGTGCTGCAAAGTAAGCACAAGCCTTGAATGAATATGAAGTAATCCATTCTTGAGAAAATAAATTCCCGTTATGAGGTCAAGTTTTCTTTTTGAAATACTTGCCTTTAAGATGATGACCGGGTTGCTATCGAAAATAATAGCAAGCCATTTTTGGCATATTTTAAAAGCTTTTGAACTTCTGCTTAAACTTCATTTACAGCCTCGTATCATTATTAAATGACATTTCTAAGGCCGTAAATGTTATTGATTTTTAGAAGACATGCCAGAGATGCATATTTTTATATTTTTCTGATTTATGTAATTTTTTTATTTTCTTTTTGAAAAATTTATATAAAAGAAAAATATTTTTGTGTTTTTATGTTTTCTTATGAACATATGATACATGATATACCGCAAGTAACCACCTTTATTCGTCCTCTTCCTTTGTCAGACGTTTTAGCATTTCCGGAGACATGCTTCTCATACCTAGCTTCTCGATCAAGAAATTGAATCTTTCTCTTGGCAAGGGTTTGGTAAAGATGTAAGCCAATTGATATTCCGTCCAAACAAAGTAGAGTTTTACAATATTATTCTCCACTTGCTCCTTTATAAAATGGTAGCGTACATCGATGTGCTTGGCTCTTGAATGTTGAACGTTGTTGCAGCATAGAGCAATCGCACTATTAGCTATGAACGCATCCATAGGTTTTGAGCACAACACCCAGATAAGGCAATATATTCCGCCTCTGTACTCGAGATCGCAATGCTCTTTTGCTTATTGGAAAACCAGCTAACAAGTTAATCACCTAAGAATTGAGCACTTCCTGATGTACTGCGTCTAGTGTCCTGACACCCCGCGTGATCTGAATTTGCATATGCTGTTAGAGACATACCGATATCCTTCGAGTACCAGAGACCCATGTTAATGGTTCCATTTAGGTATCGAAAGATCCGTTTAACCACATTTAAGTGCTTTTTGGTAGGCTTTGTCTGATACCCGGCACATAAGCAAACTGTATAAATAAGGTTGGGTCTACTGGATGTCAGATACATGAGGGATCCAATCATGCCATGGTAAAGTGTAGCATCAACGAGTGTCCCCTTTAGATCTTCATCCATTTTATTCTTTTCCACCATAGGCGTGTCTACAGAATCACTAGTTACATACCTAAATATTTTTTAATAATTTTTCAAACATATTTTGTGGTTTAGGAAGATGCCTCTAGACTTTGAGAATTTGAAATACTAAAAAAGATTAATATCTACCCCGATCATACGACATCTTAAACTTAGGTGGTCATCAATTAGCAAACTTCGTACACATAACATATTAGTGGAAGCAATACTATATTGTCAACAAAATTTAAACCAGAAATAAGATCGTGTTCTTGCTTCCGTGTAGAATAAGTGTAGGGTTCTAACTGCACCTTTGAAGAAATGTTGTGAAATGAGGAAACTTGACAGCATGTGGTACCATGCACGTGGTGTTTGTTTGAGACCGTAGAGAGCCTTTTTAAGCTTGTACACATGCGATGGGTTATCTTGATCAACAAATCCTCCTGGTTGAGAAACGTAGACATCCTCTTTAAGTTCACCATTTAAGAATGCCGCTTTGACATCCATTTGGAAAATTGTCATATTCTTGTTGGCTGCATTTGCTACAAAGATACGGATGGCCTCTATTCTTGCAACCGGTGCAAATGATTCCTGCGAAATCGATATACCCTCGCTCTTCTTTCCTGAATCCCTGAGCAACTAGTCTTGCCTTATTCTTTAGTATCCCGCCAAATTCGTCAGTCTTGACCTTGTAAATCCATTTTAGTTTGATCAACATGACTTTGTCTGGACACGGCACCAATTCCCAAACTTGTAGCCTTTCAAATTCATGAATTTATTCTTTCATTGCATTGATCTATGACGGTTCGGTCATTGCTTGTTTGAAGTTCTTTGGCTCGACAGAAGTTAAAAAGGCATCAAAATAACACCACATGGCATCTGTCTGTAGTTGCTTTCTGGTGGAGACAAAACAAGAATGATCTCCGATTACATTTGCTATAGGATGATCCTTAGTCCATCTACCAAGTGATTCGAATGGAGTGTGGATTGGTCTCATATTAGATGACGATCCCTGAGAAGTCGAGTCTTCATGAAGAAATTCGTGAAGTGGATCATCATGAAAATGTTGTGTTTTTGGTGATTCTTCAAAACCTTGAGAAATAATTAGAGAATGTTCTTGTCTTTACTGAATGGGATACTTGTTGAATAGCATCCGGTCAATTAACGTAGACACAAGTGAATTGGCTAAATCAACAGCTCTTAGTGCATTCTCGACTGGAACTAGAGAGACAGGAATAGTTGGGGGATTAAAGTATTCATTGAACATAGGTTGGAACAACCGATCCTAATCATCTCTAGGTGGTGGTTACAAGGTTGTTGAGGAATAGGGTTTGTATCGAGTCCTGAACTAGATGTTGCAGGAGTCATACATTGAAGTCCGAGTCCTGAACCGAGTTATTTATAAGTCATTGTCGTCAGCTCATCAAAATCGACATTAATGGTTTCAATGATTTTTCGGGTACATTGGTTGTAGATACGGTAAGCTCTCTTCTTGGGTGCATATCCAATGAAAATACCTATATCAGCTTTAGCTTGAAATTTGCCCAAATTCTCACTATCATTGTTTGGATAGCAAAGTGCACCAAAGACATGAAGGTAGGATAAATCAGGTTTTCTATCATGTAAGAGCTCATAAGGATTTTTTTTTTATGGCTCGTCGTATCATGGAACGGTTTTTTGGTGTACATGATGGGTAGCAACTGCCTCGCCAGAGCCTGTGCGAAATTAACATTGTAAACGAGTGGCTTAAACAAGCGTAATATTTCACCTTTCAACAACACTATTTTGTTGTGGAGTTCGCGCAATCGATGTTTTCATAGAGAGAATGCCAAACCTGTTCATCAATCTTGGTGGTGGAATACAAGGTTGTTGAGGAATAAGGTTTGGCACGAGTCTTGAACTGGATGTTGCAGGAGTCATTGATTGAAGCCCGGGTCCTAAACTGAGTAGTTCAGAAGCCATTGCCGTCAGCTCATCAAAATCGACATTAATGGTTTCAATGATTTTTTGGGTACGTCGGTTGTAGATATGGTAAGCTTTCTTCTTAGGTGTATATCCAATGAAAATACCTATATCAGCTTTAGCTTGAAATTTGCCCAAATTCTCACTATCATTGTTTGGATATCAAAGTGCACCCAAGACATGAAGGTAGGATAAATAGGGTTTTCTATCATGTAGGAGCTCATAAGGAGTTTTTCTATGGCGCCATCGTGTAATGGATCGATTTTGTGTGTAACATGCGGTAGCAACTGCCTCGGCCTATAGAAATAAAGGAGCTTGTGCGAAGATTAACATTATACGAGCGGCTTCAACAATCGTACGATTTCGACTTTCAACAACACCATTTTGTTGTGGAGTTTACGCAACCAATGTTTCATGAGAGATGCCAACCTGTTCATAGTAGTCTCGCAGGGTTTGATTAACAAACTCAGTTCCATTATCTGTATGAATGTTTCTGACAGTTACATTCAATCTAACTTGTATCATTTTTAGGAACTAGATTATAAAATCAGGAGTTTCATCCTTTGATGCTAAAAAATTCACCCATGTGAATCGAGAGTAATCATACACAATGACGAGGATTTACTTTTTTCCATTGACACTTGCAACACGCATAGACCCACAAAGATCCATGTGCAAAAGATATAGTTTTTCCTGATTAGTGTCTTCAGATTTAGGTTTATGTGATTATTTCTTGCTTTTGCCCATAGCACATGCTGTAGACAGATGATCTTTTTCAAATTTCAATTTGGGAAGACCTCGTACAAGACCGTGTTTAGCCAAATGATTAATAGCACCAAAGTTCAAATGTGACGAGGTACCTTAGGTCTCCTAGTATGAACCTTAGTTACTACAGATTCTTGTGCAGTTATTTTCTAAAGGAATATGTTCCCTAAGAGGCACTTTATTAGTGGCGGTAATCCTAGTTAAAGGGCACGCATTTTTGACTAAAGTAAAAGTCCTTCCTGTGGGTCTCCAGTTATATCCAATTTTAGTAAACACTTTTCCTGTAGGTTTCCATTCTTCTTTCTTTTTAGCTTTCTTAACAGACTTAGATTTGGAACTCGCATTCATATCAGAAACAAATTCAAGAAAGCACAATTTATGTCTAGCATCAAACATAGAACTATTACATTTAACACACATTAGCTCAGAATTTGTATTTAATTTGGAATGCAACACATTTTCATTTCCAGATGGTTCAACAACATAAATTGGTTTATTCAAACAAGACTTAACTATCCTAGAGTGGTCTTCTACTTTATTCTTCTTCTGGGTACTACTTAAAATCTACAGGATCATATCATTCTTTGTATTGTCTGTAGACTTTGACCTGCTAGATTTAGTAGACCGGCTTACTCCTGTAACGGTTGACATAGAATTGTTAGTGGTTTGTTTGGTCTTTGTTTGTGAAGAGTCTAACTGTTTTTGGGATGTGCTTGATGATATGACAGGTTCAGCAAACCTAACTATTTTCTTTTTGTTGATAGGCGTGACAACAACTAATTTCTCACCAGGTTTGTGAATATCAAGGAAAGTATCTCTAACATATCCTAGCAACTCTTGAATCAGCTTAACATACTTACAGGTAGAGTAAGATGCATTATCTAAAGGGTTTAGTGATTTGGCCTGTTCAACTATCTCCCTAAGAATAACAGCTTGTTACATAGTGTGCTTAAGGTAGTATATGTGAGTTTCCCTATTATTCTTATTCTTAGGAGCCAATGTTACTGGGTCAAGCTTATACATTCCTGGAGCAATAGTGGTAGCATTTGACAATTGGGCAGCATTATCGACTATGTCTTTTCCTTTGATTTTTCTAAGATCATTTTTAATGCTGTTATGACAAACTTTTTCCTGAAGTTGAGCATTTAAATCAGTAATTTCAACAGACTTTTGATTCAATTGATTAACCAAAGATTCAGCATGTTCTTTAGCACGAACACATGATGGTTCAATTGAATCATAAAGTTGTTTATAAGTCTGTTTCAAATGCTCATTCTCGGCAATTAGTTTTGCCACCCTATGTTCCAATTCTATGTTGATGGTCTTAATCTCATCTATGTCCTTTGTGAGTCCCAAACTGAACAGATCTTTGCAGCCTGCTAAGGGTGATAGCCAACTTGTATAAATACAGATTGACTATAGAGAAAACACTGACTATGAATACTTATTGTATATGCGGAATCTACACAATAGTATTAAGAAGAACAATGAAAAACTAAACTTTGATTTCTATTAATCTGTTAAAGTGATTACAGATTACTAACTATGAGATATGATTGTATGAGATGAGATATATATATTGAACTGATTGTTATATCTCTCTAATGCCGTAGGGTTCCTTTTATAGACCAAGGATAAACCCTAACAGACTTACAAAATGCACAAAAGATAATACATATCTTCTCCTATAATATCTCATGCATATCTCTTAAACGGTACTAACTATTTTATACTAACGGTACTAACTATCTGAGCAGTACTTAACACTTTGTACTGTCAGTACTAACTATAACTATCGGTACTAAGTATATACCTAACGGTACTAAGTCAGGAATGTATAATTCCCAACAATCCTCCCCTAAACATGATTTTGAACTCTTTTAACTTCATGTTTCTTCAGGTTAATCTTCTTAAGTTCTTGGAGGATGTATCCAAACACTTTAACACATCTTGATCTGATCTTGAAACACTATCCATCTTCATCAGCAACTTTGTCTTGTCAGCAACATCTTTTCAGCAACAATCCAACTAAGTTGGCTTTGTAGTTTTTGGCAAACTACCAGCCATAAACGGATTTGATTTTCCTTTACTAGTAGCCGTTTGCTCTGGGATAGTCAACTCTTTATTTCAAAAATATGGTGAGTTAATTACCATACAGTTTTTGGTAAACTGTCAACCATCAACGGAATTGATTTGTCTTTACCAAATACCATTTGCTTTTGGACTAGCCAATGCTTCATTGCCATAACATGGTGCATTGATAAACCATATAGTTTTTAGCAAACTATCAGCTATCAACATATTTGAGTAGTCTTTACCAAGAACTGTTTGATCCTGGACTAGCCAACTCTTCACCATGAAGCAAGGTGAGTTAAGAACCCTACAATTTTTGGTAAATTTTCAACCATAAACGGATTTGAGAAGTCTTTACCATAAGCCATTTGCTTATGGACTAGCCAGTTCTTATGCCTATTAAGCATGGTGAACTGATGACCATTTGTTGTGTGGTGGTTAGCCAACACTCAAACCCTTCTCATTTCCATTTACATCATCAATTCTCATCAATCTGTTACTTAATAAATCTGATCAAATCAAGGGCAGCAATACTTTCTCTTTCAACTTCCAATCCAAGATCAAGCATCCTTTGCAATAAATCCGTGAAAAGAGGATATCTTTTTTCAACTAACATATGGATGACTGTCCCATCTTTAATTTCTAGTATGTAAACTCCACAAGCTTCATACAATCTCCAAGTGACAATCTCCCAATCTTGTTGATCATCCCAGAAATCACTTTGTCATTTTCTTCTTGTGAGGATTCCATCATTATCTTCAAATCTCCCTAAAGAATTAACTCAATTCCTTCTAATGTAATTTCTGAATACTGCTCCATCACTAAATCAAACAAGTGAAACAAATCTTGCCTATCAAATATATGCAATACCTCCAACAGACAGTTGGATGCCCTGAAGTTTCCATTTGCTCTGTAGATAACAAGATAGTCCCCATCTGGTGATGATACCTTATCCAACCTAGCAATGACAGATTTTCTCTCCATTATTTCGCTATCTATAGTATCTTTAAATGTAACAATCTTTAGACATTTTCTATGTTTATCATCACTATTAACATCTAGTTGAGGTCTTTTCCTTTTCCTTGCAATCATCTTCATATGACCACCCTTCCTCTTCTTTGTACCCTGCTCTGTCACATCTACCTTAGCAGGTACCTTTGCTGTGTCTTCTTTCTTTTTAGTTTCTTCAACAACCCTCTTCTTTAAACTCTTCTGATCAGGATCTTTTATTTCTTTATTCATCTCCTTAATCCTTCTTTCATCTTTAGTGGAACCAAGAGCAGTGAAAATTTCATCAAACCTTTTCACTTTCTTATATAAAGCTTGTATGTCTTCAAAAGTTTTGCTCTTCTGGTATGAGTGTTTCTTGTTTCCAACATGCTTCAAATAAGTCATCATCTGATTCCTTAACTGAGTTCTTATAGGAGGTTTATTCCTGATTGCAATAGCTCTTTGTTCTATAAGAAACCTTCTTTGAGCTGCAATTGTATCATGAAGGAACTTTGCTCTTTCTTCCATAGTGAACTGCTCTCTCTGTTTATCTTGAAGTCTTAGAGCTAGAAGTCTATCAGCTTCAATTCTTGCTTGGATAAAATCATACTCATTTGAAAGGGCAGTCTTTATAGCTTCTTCTTCAACTAGTTTTTTAACTTCTTCTTCTGCTTCCCAATCTTCTTGTACCTTTCTAGCCATCTCTTCATCCCTAGCAAGTTGCTTAAACTTCTTTTCAGCTTCAGGAATACCTTCAGATTCAGTATCAGACTCATCTTCCTCTTCAATTTTCTTTTTCCCTTTATCTTTTGGATCAATCTTTGGAAGAGGCTTTAATGTCAATAATGATCTGGTTGAAGTAGGTCTAGGTCTCTCAGTCTCTTCAACATCCTTAAGCTCTACTCCTTTCTCCTTTTCTCTTGAAACTGCTTTGGCTTGGCTCATGTTGAGAAGAACTTGAGCAATAGTTTCATCATCTCCAAATATTGTAGGAGTAGTTGTTGGAGTGGTTGGAGTAGCACTTCTTCCTTCAGTTTGATCATCAGTACCTTCATCTGGGCTAACGGTACTATCTTTTTCCTTATCGGTATTAACTTTGGGTCTGTCAGTACTAACATTTGGTCTGTCAGTACTAACTTTTTGTTGAGCAGTACTAAGTGCATCTTCAGTACTAACTTTGTCATCAGCAGTCTCCTTCTCTTCATTCACTACATCTCTTGTCCTCCCCACATCTTGAGCATCTTCAGTATCCATATAATCCAATGTATCATCAGGAAGCTCATCAAATAATGGATCTTTATGGACTGAAGGTTCAGCTTTGGCAGATTTCCTCCCCTGTTTGGATACAGACTCCTTTTGCATCCAGTTTTTCTTCAAGGATTTCTTTCCTGCCAATCTTTGCTTCAAGGATACACTCTTCATCCAAGCTCTGTGGTGTGTAATAACAGGTTTGGCTTTCTTCTTTAGCTTCTTGATCTGTGCCTTCAAGTGTTTAATTTCCTTGGCTTGATCTGTAACCTGTGTACACAAAGAGATACAAAGATCATACACACTTTGGAGTGTCATGTCACCCTCATTCCCTGAAAGGGATCTATCACTGGATGACTGACCTCCTTGATTCCCACCAGTATCCTCTGGAATGGAATCAGGCATATGAGTAGTAGGTGAAGGTCTAGGTGATGGGTCAGACTGAGGCTCAACATTGGCTTCACTAGGGTGAGGAGGAGAGGGTGTAGGTTGTGGTTCAGATGGTCTTTCTGAAGTGGCACCCTCATCCTTAGTTGGTTGTACCAACATAGAAGCAAATAAAGGTGTGACTTTCCCTGAAAAATGTTTACCCTTTTTAACCATAAAGGAGAAAACTTTACTTGTCAAAGCATTTACAGGAAAATGGTCTAAAGGTACTGGTACATTCACTAGCTGTTTATCTAAAAAGATTGAAATGAACCTTGGATACATAACAAACTTTTTCTTTGCATCTAAGTGTCTAAGCATACCATCAAAAATTAATTTAGAAAAATTATATTTCTGATTAGATGTTAAGCAAATGACAGCAGTGGCAATGTTAGCGGGAATTTGATCCCAAGAGATACTTTTTGAACTAATACAATGATTCATTGTATGAAAAAGAAATCTCTATTAGGGTGAAAACAAAGCTTTGTTAAATGTTAGAACATTTAAATCCCCCTCATAACCCATGAGTTGTATAGCATCAAATATAGCCTGATTAGGTAGAGAATATATCCCATCAGCATCATCAAAAAGAAGATTCCTTTTGATTGATCCTTCAGAGATAGACACAGGCTTGCCAGCTACTTTAGTAGTAATATACCTTTCATTGTTAATTTGTTTAGATTTAGCAGACATCCAAAACTGTTCAACAAATGTAGTAGATACTACTGGACTTATAGTGAGAGCATTGTGAATAGAGCTTCGTGCAAGAAAGTCAATAACCTCATGAAACCCTGCATTCCCAACAGTCTTTTCCAAATATGCAACCATGTTGTGTTTAGGGCACGATTCAAGAAAAACCATGATTGGAGATCGTCGGTGAGTGAGAGATTAGGGCTTGAATGAAAGAAAGTATTTAAGAGAGATTGCATGAGTGAACTGTGCAATTAAGATGGGTTTATATAGGTTTAACAAACCTAAAATCAAAGAAACTGTTTCAATTTACACTTTATACCCTTGGCGGTATTTTCATCAACGTCTCTATAACGGTACTATCTTTGCCCAGCGGTACTAACTTTGCACTGTCAGTACTAACTATTGTCAAAGCAAGAATGAACTAGTTTGGCAACAGCAATGCTTCAATACCGTTTTTATCTCTTCCCAATGACTCTTAAAAAACCCAACTAACTCTATGAACGTCATCACTGATGGTTAAAATGCTTCTGCACATTGAACACTTCATACAAACTATACAACAAATCATAGTGTATCCCCTTAACTAATGCATCTTATGGGTTGATCATCCTGATAGTAACAACCAAGAACTGAAACTTGATAACATCAAATGCCTTGGTTAGAAGATCAGCTACATTGTCATCAGTGTGTATTTTCAGCACCTGAATAAGTTTCTTCTCATATGCATCCCTTATGAAGTGGTGCCTAATTGCAATATGCTTTGTTTTGGAGTGATATACTGGATTCTTTACAATGCATATTGTACTTTCATTATCAATGTAGATCTTTGTGTTCATGAAATTGAACCCATAGTCTAACATTTGATTTTGAATCCATAGAACTTGCCCACAGCAATTTGCAGCAGCAACATATTCTGCCTCTGTAGTAGAAGTAGCCACAATTGTCTGCTTTTTGCATTGCCAAGAAATAAGTCTCCTGCCAAGAAATTGACAACCTCCTGTTGTGGATTTCCTGTCAAGATTTGCTCCAGCATAGTCACTATCTGAGTAGGCTTCCAGGTCAAATGAGGACACTCTAGGATACCAAAGGCCCAGTTTGGGTTTGCCCTTTAGATACCTAAAGATTCTCTTAACAGCACTTAGATGGGAAGTCTTTGGATTGACCTGAAACCTAGAACAAGCACAAACTGCAAACATAATATCAGGCCTAGAAGCAGTCAAGTACATTAAAGAACCAATAATGGATCTATAAAGATGTACATCCACATCATTGGCTTCCTCATCCTTGACTAAAGGCTTATGGGTCTCAATTAGTGTACTAGCAGTCTTAACACTGACAAAATCAAACTTCTTTAGGATTTCTGCAGCATACTTATCCTGACTTATAAAGATACCATCTTCTTTCTGTTTGACTTGTAATCTAAGAAAGAAGGTGAACTCTCCTATAGAACTCATCTGAAATCTACTCTTCATTAATGCCTAAAATTTATCACACCAATATTTCTTTGTAGAACTAAATATGATATCATCCACATAAACTTGTACTAGAATGATATCATGTTTGTCCTTCTTAATGAAAAGAGTTTTGTTAATAGTTCCTCTTCTGTATCCATTTTTCAACAAGAAAGTAGATAAAGTAGCATACCAGGCTCTAGGAGCTTGGTGTAAACCATAGAGAGCTTTCACTACTTTGTAGATAGGATACTTAGGATCTACAAATCCTGTAGGTTGAGACATATATACCTCCTCATCAATTTTGCCATACAGGAAGGCACTTTTCACGTCCATTTGATAGACTATGAATCTAATGTAAGAGGCAAAGGCTAAAAAGATCCTAATGGCTTTAATCCTGGCCACAGGAGCAAAAACCTCATCATAATTTATCCCTTCCTCTTGCCTATGTCCCTGAGCAACTAACCCTGCCTTATTTCTAACCACAACTCCTCTTTCATCCTTCTTGTTTCTGTAAACCCATTTTGTTCTAATTGCCTTCTTCCCATAAGGCAAATCTACAAGAATCCAAACTTTCTAAATCTTGAATTGCAGCAATTCTTCCTGCATAGCATCAACCCAACTTTCATCTTCAATGGCTTCAAAAATCTTCTTAGGTTCATTTTGAGACAAGAAACAAGCAAATAAACAATGCTGGAAGTCCTTATGATTATTTCTCCTTTGCTTTTGAATATAACTTACAAAAGCATAGGCTCCAGAACTATTGGTCACTTTGCTCCTTGTTTGAACTGTTGATTGTGGATCTCTAAGAATTAGAGTTGAAGGATGAATAGAGTTAATCCTTGATGTGGGAATAGGACTGACATTCACAACAGGTTCTAAATTTGTGAAGTCAGCCACTGCACCCTCATCATCATAAGATGAATTTGTAAAAATACCATCAGTAGGATTGTTATAAATGTCCTCAAGTGCAGGTATTTCTGAATCATCTGGATCAGGATTGGTTAGATCAGTGAAGGATAGTCCACCATAAGGACTAGCAGTACTAACTGGTGTGCTAGCAGTATTAACTATGTTAGTACTGCTAGCTTTAGCAGCTCCTGCTTGTAGAAGCAACTCCTCAGTTTCTTGGGCAAACTCCTTCCTGAGAGCTTCAGCTGCATCATTAGCATCCTGTTCTTGCCTCTTAAGTCTTTCAAGTTCATCCAAAAAGACTTGATCCTCCTTATCTACTGGCTTCTCATCTATCTTTAAATCAGGATGTTTGTCAGGTACTTCACCTGCATCCTTTGCTGTTGATCTCTTGATTGTTGAAGAATAAGAAGACCATATAGGCGGTACAAAGTAGTCCTGAGCAGATTCATCCTCTTTGTCAGAATTACCTGCACCAATATTATCTTGTGTACCTGCATTGTGATTAGCTTCTTGTAGACCTGCATGTTTGTTAGCTTGATTCTCTGATCTCATAGGTTGATAATTCATTGAATCAGTTAAATAATCAAGATCAAACAGCCAAGTTGGTCCTTTCCCTGCAACATTGGGTTTATTTTCTAAAAAGGTTATGTGCAGGTTTTCTTCAACTCTCTTGGTTTCTAAATTGTATACCCTAAAGGCCTTGCTTTGTAGAGAATACCCAACTAAAAACCCTTCATTTGATTTCCCATCAAACTTGGCCATATGGTCAATGGTATTCAAGATGGTCACATGGCACCCAAAAGGTCTTATGTAGCTTATGATTGGTATTTTACCAGTTACAAGTTCATAAGGTGTCTTATTATGAGGCTTGGTCACTAATACCCTATTAAGAACATAACAAGCAGTACTAACTGCTTCAGCCCAAAAAGTGTTAGGTAAAAATGAATCTGCTAGCATAGTCCTCGCAGCCTCAATAAGGGTCATGTTCTTTCTTTCAGCTCCATTTTGTTGTGGAGTTCTGGCATTACTGTATTCCCTCTTGATCCCTTTTGACCCACAGAATTCAATAAAATCCCTGTTCTTAAACTCTGTACCATTATCATATCTAATAGTTTTAACTTTTTGATTTAATTGGTTCTTAATTTATCTTATAAAGTCCTTAAGGATTCCACTAGTTTCATCCTTAGTTCTTAAGAAGAATACCCAACTAAACCAGCTAAAATCATCAGTGATAACCAGGCAATAAGTCTTATAGTTTAAGCTCCTTACATATGTAGGTCCAAACAAATCCATATGAAGAAGCTGTAAGGAGTGACTAATAGAGCTCACTGATTTGGCCTTACAGGAGGCCTTGTGTTACTTTCCTTTCTGACAAGCAACACAAGTGTGGTCATTTTAAAAAACCTTTGAAGGTAAACCTCTTACAAGGTTTCCCTTCACAAGTTTTTTTAAGTTTTTAAAGTTAACATGACCTAACCTCCTATGCCATTTATTAGATTTATCAATTATGGCCTTTGCAATTAAACAAGCTAAACCTCCTGAAGGAACAATGTTCTCTAAATTGAAACTGTACATATTGTTTTGTCTAGGGATTCTAAGTAAGACTTGATTTGCATCCGGTAACTTAAATTCAGGAGACAAAACAAGACATTCAGAGTCAGTGAAAATAACTTTGTTCTTCATGTCATATATTTGTGACACAGAAAAGAGATTGAAATGTTAAAGTTCTTTCACAAAGCACACATCCTCAAAATCTAACTTTCTTATTTTTATTTTACCTTTTCCAGGTATGTAACCTTTACTTCCTACAAAAGCAACAATGCCTCCATTAAAGTCTTGATATTCAGCAAGGTAGGCCTTGTTTCTAGTCATGTTCCTGGAACATCCACTATCAACAATCCCTTTGTTCTTTAAAGCTCTGTGTGGATAATCCTGCACATCAAATATAAGAGATTAGTTTCTCTTAGGGACCCAAGCCTTTTTGGACTTGGGTCTGCCTAGTGGATCTTGGAAAGTAGCACAATTTCTAGGACTGGATCCACCATTGTATTTGGAGACTTTGTGCCAATAATGTGTTTTTGGTCTCCAATTACAACCTGCTGAGGGCTTAACAGCAGTTTCCCTTTTTCCCCCAACAGCACTAACTGCATTTACCTCAGCAGTATTAACCTTTTGTTTTGAAAAATTTGTTCTAAGTGTTGTTGTGTTATTAAAAGGCCTTGAAAATGGTGAATGAGTTTTATGAAAAACAGTTTTTGGTCTAACTCTATTCACAAAAGGTTTAACAGTACTTATTTTCCTGGCAGCATTAGTTAGTACTGCCTGACTGTTAAAATTATGTCTAGCAGTACTAACATTGTTAGTACCGCTAGCTCTAGCAGTACTAACTGGAATTTTGCCAGTTCTAGTTAGTACTGCTGTAGGAACAAATTGGTTTTGATGATTCACTCTTTGCACATTGTTCCAAATTGGTCTAATCTCCCTTTGACTAGACTTCTTTCTCAACCTATTGTTTAACTCAGCTTGTTTAGCCATCCTCTTTTCATGGAAATCACAATCTCTGATAAGATGACTAAGACTTCCACATACAAAACATGTTTTTGTAACAAACCCATATCCCAACCCTTTCTTGTCAACTTTAGGATTTTTACTATTTGTGAATTGATTCTTAACAGTTTCCCTAGGAGTTTTTACTTGCTGGTTAGCAAAACTAGGTGTTTCCTGTTCTTCTGTTGGTAGAGACACATGCTCATCTTCACTATCTGATGCATACTCCTCAATGATAGGAGCATCAGACCAAACCTTAGGTTGACTTACTACTTTGGGTTTATTGATAGTTGGTTCACTACTATCTGATTTACAGGTATCAAAGTCACTGGTTTGGGTTTCAGATTTACTAGGTTGAGACTGTTTTGGACCATATGTAAATTGAGAGTAATCTATTTCTACATCAGGTCCAGATGGCATGTAATTCCCTGTCATGGGTAGGGGTACAACATGCATTCCTCCTGCTGTAACAAACCTATCATACAAAGGTTGATTTACTAACTCACTTTCCTTATTCATAAATACACTTTGTAAAACTTTATTTTCATAACTCAAAATGCCATCATATCTGTGATCCCCATACCCAAGCCCAAATTTATCATTAGCACTCATTTGAGTATTTAGCAGTTTACCAAGATTTTTAGAAGAGTTGTGCCATTTTTCTACTTTAGCTTTAAATCTTCTTTTTCTTTTTGAGCTTCTGCCAATTGTTTCTTATGGTATGTTAGGACATCAGTTTTATCATCTAAGTCTATTTTCATAAACCTTATCTTTTCTTCATACCAAAGTTGACCTTATTGATGAGCAACTAATTGTGCTTCAACTTTCTTTAAACCTTGAGTATATGCATGTATTTCTATGCTTGCATCACTAAGTTATGCTCTTTGTTCATCATACAGTTTTTTAAGTTTAGCATAAGACTCTTTACATTCTTTTGAACAAGAAGTTACCTCTGTGTCTGAGCCTGAACTTTTACAAGCCATCAAAGCATAATCTTCTTCTTTTTCTGAGTGACTGGTCCAATCAACACCTTCTCCATCAATAGTCACCAAAGTTTTAGAGTCCTCCTGCTTACCAAATCTTCTCCCATCCTTATTTCCAGAGTTCCAAGCATCTCTCCTCTTGCTATCTTGATTTCCCTTGGTTCTGCACTCTCTAGCAAAATGCCCTGTCTTGTGACAACTGTAGCACTCGGCTTTAGTTTTGTCAAACCCAACTGGTTCCTTGGCATCAAATTGTAGCTTTCTACCTGTCTTTTTGTATTACTTTTTCATTAATGTAGCACTCGACTTTAGTTTTGTCAAACCCAACTGGTTCCTTGGCATCAAATTGTAGCTTTCTACCTGTCTTTTTGTAGAACTTTTTCATTCTCATAGAAATCATAGCTACTTGCCATTTCAGGTCTATTCCTTTTAAATCAAATTCATCAAGCTGTTCCAAATCTTCATGATCCAATTGAGGGCAACTAGATTGATTTGCAAGTAAGGAGTATGATGAACTTTGTTCAAATTGTGAGTTTTGACCAGAAGGATTTGTAACACCATAAGCGGTACTAACATTATTAGTACTGCTAGTGTTCTCAGAAACAAATGCCATATTCTGCGTGCTAGAGGATGATGCAGTAGAGCCTTTAATATCATTCTCAAAGACTCTTAGATTATTATATAGATCATCAAAGCTGAGACTGTCCTTTCCTGGCTTGGTCCTCATGGTTAAGGAAACTTGAGACCAGGCAGAAGGTAGAGATCTAAGAAATTTCTGATTTGCATCCTCGGTACAGACGCCTGCACCATGAATTTCTAATTGACTCAGAAGACTTCAAAACCTGTCATAGACTTTATGTATTCCTTATGAGTTTGATACAGAGAAGCCTTCAAACTGTTGCTTTAGAATATACTTCTGCATCTTCTTTGATTCATCATTTCCACCAAATCTAGATTTGATGGCATTCCACATCTCTTTAGCATTAGTCATTTTATGAAATTTAGAAAGATGATCTTCTGGTAAAGCCATAAGCAAAGTGGTCCTAGCTTTTCTTTCTCTTTCTCTGGCTAAGATCTCTTCTGCAGTCCTTGGAGGCAGAACCTTGATTTGACCTTGCGTATCTGTGGTGATTGATACAGGTCCATTTCTATTTTGTATAACTTCCCAGATAGGATAGTCTATATGGGCTAAATAATGTTCTATTTTCATAGCCCATATATCATATTCTCCCCTTTTGAGAATAGGAAGTTTGATGGTTGAAACAGTGTAAGGAGTTTGTTGTGTTGGTGCTTGTGATGGTGGTGGTAGTGGTAGAATTTCATCTTGTGATCCAGACATGATTAGTTTTGTAAGATAGAGATTTATAACTAGTTTTTGTTCTTCTTACTCAGAGTTTCTCACAGGCTCTGATACCACTTGTGAGTCCCAAACTGAACAGATCTTTGCAGCCTACTAAGGGTGATAGCCAACTTGTATAAATACAGATTGACTATAGAGAAAACACTGACTATGAATACTTATTGTATATGCGGAATCTACACAATAGTATTAAGAAGAACAATGAAAAACTAAACTTTGATTTCTATTAATCTGTTAAAGTGATTACAGATTACTAACTATGAGATATGATTGTATGAGATGAGATATATATATTGAACTGATTGTTATATCTCTCTAATGCCGTAGGGTTCCTTTTATAGACCAAGGATAAACCCTAACAGGCTTACAAAACGCACAAAAGATAATACATATCTTCTCCTATAATATCTCATGCATATCTCTTAAACGGTACTAACTATTTTATACTAACGGTACTAACTATCTGAGCAGTACTTAACACTTTGTACTGTCAGTACTAACTATAACTATCGGTACTAAGTATATACCTAACGGTACTAAGTCAAGAATGTATAATTCCCAATAAATTCCTTAAGCTTGCTTAAGGTTTAGTTATATTAGATAAATCTAACATAACTATACTAAGAAAAACTTTGAATACATTAAATATTATGCGCAATCTAATCTTTAACACTAAGTAGAATTCTTAATGAAACAGTAATAAGAACAAATGATTCAACAAACAAATAAGCCTCAATATTATTAAGCAAATAATACAAATAGTCTCCTAGTATTAGGGTTACAAAACCTTGAAGCTATAAACTATATTGAATTGGTGTATTGGTGTTGGTTTCTAACTCTATGTCCTAGGACCTCCTTTTATACACCAAGGAGTCCTAATCGGCTAACAATATATTCCTAAAACTTAGAATATTCTCTATGATCTATTCTATAAATAAGTAACTTATCATACAAGTAAATTACTTAAGACAAATCATATAAGCAGTACCAACTTTAACTAATAGTACTAACTTTGTTCCAGCAGTTGTAACTCCTCAGCAGTAGTAACTTGCACCAGTAGTAGTAACTTTACTCAAGCAGTAGTAACTACTTAGTCTCTGAGCAGTCTTCATAATCAGCAGTCTTAACTTCACTATCAGTAGTAACTTTACTCTAGCAGCATTAACTTGTACTGGCAGAAGCAACTTGAACTAGCAGTCTTAAATATTTTCCATTGAAGTTCTTGAGCAGCACTAACTTCCACTAGCAGTAGTAATCATGTACTAGCAGTAGTAAACACTTAGTGTATTTTTCTTTTAAGTCCATGAGCAGCACTAATTCAACTGAGCAGCATTAACATCAATAAGAGCAGCATTAATTCCAACAGCATCTAGAAGTCTTTTAATTCCAACAATCCTCTCATAAACTTGATATTCTTCTCCAAAATCATCAAGTTTCTTCATTAAAAGCTTCACCATCACTAGAAGGATGCTTCTAAACACTTTATGAATTCTTAAGCTGTTTTGTGATGAGCTTAAGAAGCTGATATGCCATTTCACTAAAATAATCAGCCTGAAGCTTCTTGTTCAGCATAGCAGTAATTATAGGTGGTGTAAGGGGATATCTCTTTTCAACCAACATGAAGATCATTCCAGATTGCAATGTTAAGCAATGTACTCTACAGGAGTTATATAGCTTCCAACTCAAAACTTTATACATTTGTTGCAACCTTTAGACTTCATCTTCTACATGTGGTTCAAACATTGTCTTCAAATCTCCCCATAATACTCTATCAGAGCCCTCCTCTGGCCTTGTTGACCCATATCTAGCCTTTACCAATTTGTACAAATCTTCCAAGTCTTCTTTTTAAAATTCTTTAAGCATATGACTAAAGACTAAGTACATCTTTGAACTTCCATTAGCTCTGATTATTTAGTAGTAGCTTTTCTTGCCTTCTTTATGGATCTTCTAGTCAACAATTTTTGGAGGCTTAACAGCTAAAGGAATAGCATCAATTGCTACCTCTTCTTTATCTGGAATAACTTCCATTAGACTTTGAAGCTCTGTTGTCTCTGAGTCATCATCCATCTTTTGCTTCTTAACACTCTCTTATTCAAGCTCTTCTCCTGCTCTCTTTGACCTCTCTTCTGCTTTCTTTGAACTCTCTTCCACCAATTCTATTTTGTAGTCAACAAATGTGTTTACTCTCTTGAAAGCTTTGTCAAACATCTTCTGGATATCTTCAAACTTAAAACCTTTCAATTGTTGAAGAGTGTATCCTTCCATGTGTTTTAGATAATTACACATGAGTCTTCTTTATTGAGCTTGTCTTGGTGGTTTATTCCTTTTCTCCTCTGCTCTCTTTAATGCAAAGAACTTCCTTCTTTTCTCCAAGAGTTCCATAAATAATGTAGCCTTTTCAGCATCAGTCAACTCTTGTTGTTCTTGTGCTTGAAGTTGTGCAGCTAATTGAGCATCAGCCTCAATCTTTGCTTAGATCTCATCCCATGTTTCCAGCAAGATAATATTGGCTTCTTCTTTCTCCCTTGCAAGCCTTTGTACTTCTTCTTCTTTAGCTTGTAACTTTAAAGCAAGTTCTTCATCAAGCCTTATTTGATCTTTCTTATAAGGCTTTACAGGTTCTTCTACCATCTTTCCTTTTCCCTTATCCTGTGATTGCTGCTTTGGTTGTGAAAGTACAGTTGTTGTTGTTGTAGATTCACTTGGCTCTTTAAAAATAATCCCTTTAGCCTTAGGAGCCAAAGTTACATCCACAGTTGTTATTGTAGCAGCAGTAATAACAACTTCACTTTTCTTCTTAGGTGTTGCACTTTTGATTTCTAGAAGTGCTTGAGCTAAAGTAATCTCATCAACAACACCTTGATTAGCAACTTCATGTTCAACAACTACTTCCTCACCATCAAGAACATCTACATCAAACGTGTCTTTATCAACATCTTTATTAACATTAACCAGGGTAATATCTTTATCAGCATCAATAGCACTAATCCTCCTCTCCTGTTTGGATGCATCCTTACCCAAACTCTCATCATTATCAGAGGATTCCACCCTTCTTGTTGAACCAACCCTGTATAATCTTTTAAGCTTATGAGTTCTTGAACCATCTTTCTTTTCAAGCTTCTTGACCCTTCTCTTTAAACTGGTAATCTCCTTTTGCTGAGATGTAATTTTAGTTTGTTGAGTAGTCTTTGTATTCTCCAATTCAAGAACTCTTTGTTGTAGATTGGTAGATAATTCCATCAATTCCTGAAGTTTCATACTATCCTCGCTACTTCGAAGTGTGTTACCTCTTGCGAGCAGTAGATCATTAGATGTTTTAGACACATTCTCAAACCTGGTTTGAGCAATTGTGTCCCCCATAGTTTCTTGGCACCTGGGACCACCACCTGAGGTAGTTCCTAGGGAACTGGCTTCATTAGGTGTTGCCTTAGATTGGGTCTTAAGTATGTTACCATTGTCCTGCTCTGCTTCTAAGCTAGCAGCAGTAGTGACAGCCCTTTCCAAGCTGGCATCCCACTCCTCATAGACAACCTCATCTGCAACATTGGTTGTAGGACCACTAGGCTGAGGTACCTCAGTATCCTTTCTTTTAGGCTTCCTAGGTTTGTGGGTCTTGTGTGGTTTAGAGGATGATGGTTGTTCAAAAGTGGGTGTGTGTTAGGGATCAGTGGGCATTGTTGAACCTCCACCCATGTCAGGTTGGCTTTGTACCACCATTGTTGGAAACAAAGGTGTTACTTTACCAAAAAAATATGTTTGTGACCTTCTCATATTAGCAAAAATCTTTTTAAAATGAGTTGTTGCACTAAATTTTCTCTTATGATATGGCACCTCATCAAATTGTTGATTCAAAAAGATTTGTAAAAACCTTGGATACATTAAAAAAAATTTAGACAAATTATCCAAGTTCTTAATCATACTATCAAAAATCAATTTTGAAAAATTAAACTTCTGATTAGTGGCCAAGCAGATAATGGCAGATGCCATGTTGCTACTGAACTCATTCCAAGCAGTTGTCTTGGGACTTAGACACTGCAGGATAGTATGAATAAGAAATTTCCATTGTGAGGAAAATGAGTTTTTATAAAAGGTCAGTTTTTGAGAAAGCTTCTCATACCCCCCATCAATGCAAGATTATCAAAAATGGTAGAGTTTGGTAAACTATTAATACCTTCCTCATCTGCTAGTTGAAGATCCCTTCTAACAGATGATTCAGTGATAATCACCTTCTTTCTATCTACCAAGGCATGTATCTGTACTTCTCCATTGATAGTTTTGGCCTTAGCAGTAGACCAGAACTGCTCAATACAAGAACTATATATAGTAGGATTAACCGTTAAAGCATACCTTATTTGGTGTGCATTCAGAAAATCTACTATCTATTCAAACCCAGCACTTTCATTAGGTTTTCCAAAAACGCGACCATGTTATGTGAATCAACAAACTTTAAAGTCGCCATTGATGTTGGGTTTTGATAATGGAGAGTAAAATTGAGTTAGGGTTTGTGTTTAGAGAGGATATGAGTGAATAAAATCGATTATTTAATTGAATGAAATCCTTAATTGATTGAATCGAAATATTTATGGAAATGATCCTCATAACTGTCATTTAGCAATATTAACTCAAACCCAGCAGTAGTAACCCATCAGCATTAACTTATGCCTAACAACATTAACTTTATGCCCAGCAGCATTAACTCTAATTCTATTACAAACAACTTTTCCATTATCAATCTAACATTCTTCTTTGCTTATCCTGCAAAATGTTAGTCTTAAAACCAAGAAAAACACAATCCATAGCAATTTGCACAATTATCATTTAATTGATTATACCTAACAGTATTAAGTATAACTAACAGCAAAAACTCAGCAGTATTAAGTTATAACCAACAATACTAATTATACTTAACAGCAGAAACTTTTAATGACATGAATAACAGTACTAATTTATACAAAACTCTACAAAAACATAAATAGATGAAAGATTTTAAAGATTTATCATTCAAATACTGGCAATCAAATATTGAAATCTACTTACTTCAAAAGCTTTTGTAAGCAAATCTGCAACATTCTTATCAGTATGGATTTTGATCATTTGAATCAATTTCTTTTCATTGCAATCTCTAATAAAATAATGTATGATCTCTATATGCTTTGTTTTTGAATGAAAAACAGGATTTTTAATTATGCAAACAGTACTGTTATTGTCAATAAAGATCTTAGTATGCATAAAATTGTACCCATAATCAAGTAGTTGATTTTGAATCCAAAGCACTTGTCTACAGCAACTTGAAGCAGCCACATATTCAGCTTATGTTGTGGAATTTGCAACCACTGTCTGTTTCTTGCACTGTCATGATATTAATCTCAGTTAAAGGAATTGACAACCTCCTATTGTAGACTTCCTATCCAAGCTTGCTCTAGCATAATCACTATCAGTGTATGTTACCAAATCAAAAGGAGAATCTTTTGGATACCAAATGCCCAATTTTGGTTGACCTTTTAAGTACCTAAAATCCTTTTCACAACATGAAGATGTGAAACATTTAGATTAACTTGGTATCTAGCACATACACATACTGCAAACATAATGTCAGGTCTTGAAGATGTAAGGTACATCAATGAACCAATCATTGATCTGTACAAATAAACATCCACATCTTCACCATCTTCATCCTTGAGCAAAGGCTTGTGAGTTTCTATAGGTGTGCTTGCTGTCTTGACTTGTGTAAACCCAAATTTCTTCAAAATTTCAGCAACATATTTATCTTGACTAATAAATATGCCATCATTCTTCTGTCTCACTTGTAATCCTAAGAAGAATGTAAGTTCTCCCATAGAACTCATCTGAAATTTCTCATGCATCAACTTCTCAAAAGCAATGCATAACACCTTACTTATTGAACCAAAGATGATACCATCTACATAAACTTGGACCAGCAAAATATCACCTTTGTGCCTTTTAATGAACAATGTCTTGTCAATTTTCCCTCTTTGAAATCCATTTTCCAACAAATATGTTGGCAAGGTTTCATACCATGTTCTAGGTGCTTGATGTAATCCATATAGTTCTTTTTCAACCTTGTATACTCTATCAGGAAAGTCTGGATCTTCAAATCCTGGTGGTTGACATACATACACTTCTTCTTTAATCTTTCCATAAAGAAAAGCACTTTTTACATCCATTTGATACACCACATAATCTTTAAATGAAGCATAAGCTAAAAATAGCCTAATTGCTTCCATTCTTGCAACAAGGGAAAAGATTTCATCATAGTCAATCCCTTCTTCTTGTGTGTATCCTTGAGCAACTAATCTTGCTTTATTTCTTATCACAATTCCTCTTTCATTCTTTTTTTATTCCTGAAAATCCATTAGTGCCAATAGCCCTTTTTCCATTTGGTAAGTTCACTAAGGTCTAAACTTCTTGTAACTTGAATTGTAGAAGCTCTTCCTGCATAGCCTCTATCCAGCTTGGATATTTCAATGCATGAATTACCTTTTTAGGTTCTTCTTGTGACAAAAAGCAAGCAAACAAGCAGTTTTGAAGGTCTTTATGGCTTGTTCTTTGTTTAAGAATAGTACCATCAAGCCCATGTTCCTCTAAATTCTTTGACATTCTTCTTGTTTGTGTAGCAGATTGCAAATCTCCAATCACTTGGTCAAGAGGATAACCTTTATGAATTCTTGTAGTTGGAGTAGGACTAACTTGGATTGTTGTTTCCAAATTGTTCATGTCAGCCTGTTCACCATCATCTTCATTACCATATGAGAATTCAAAAGTACCAATATCTTCTAAATCAAGCATGTTTGGATCAAATGGAAATTCATTGTCTTTATTTCCATCAACAACATTAAATTCATTTGAACTAGCAGCATTAACAGCTAAACTAACAGTATCATCAGCATTAACATTACTAGCAGCATTAACATTGTTAGTGTTGCTATCATCCTTCTCTTGATCTTTATATTCACTATCCGTTCTTGGATCTTCATCAACCTTCTCACCATCATCACTTGAAGGTTTGTAATCATCATTATGAGAATTCTTTAGAGCAGCGGAAAATGGTGGATCAGCAGTCCATAATGGTAGCAAAATGTAATCTCTAACAAGTTTTGTCTCCTTTTTAGCTTGACCTGCATTAACATTAGCTTTTATACATGCAAAACCATTAGACTGTGTACCTGCAATAACTGGCTCATAATTCATTATTCTTGTTAGTATATCAATATCAAATAGCCAATCTGGTCCACTAGTTACAACATTAGGTGTACTCTTACTAAACCTGATATGCAAGTTTTCTTCCACTATCCTTGTTCTACTATTGAATACTCTAAAGGCTTTACTATTCATTGAGTATCTAACAAAGAAACATTCATCAGCCTTACCATCAAATTTGCCTAAGTAATTTTTAGTATTGAGTATACCCAAATAGTCTCATAAAACTTAAAGTTGGTGTTCTACCATGAAAAAGTTCATATGGGGTCTTGTTATGAGGCTTGACAACTGACACTCTATTTTGCACATAGCAAGCAGTATTAACTGCTTCTGCCCAAAAAGTAGTTGGCAACTTAGAATCAGCTAGCATAGTCTTAGCAGTCTCAATTAGTGTCTTATTCCTCCTCTCAGCAACTCCATTTTGTTGAGGAGTTCTAGCTACACTATATTGTCTCAAAATACCCTTCATCTCATAAAACTAATTCATTTCATTGTTTTTTAACTCAGTCCCCTTATCACACCTAATCACCTTAACCTTGTGATCTACTAGATTTTCTATCCCAGTTATAAAGGACTTAAGAATGCAACTAATAGTTAAAAATTAGTCTCATCCCTTAGTAGCTAGAATAAAAACCATGTAAAACCTACTGTAATCATTGTGGACAACTAGGCAATACATTTTATCATTCATAAGGGATTTTAACAAATGTTGGACAACAAACATGGTCCATTATGCCAAACAAAATGTAAAGGAAGAATGATTGAGTTCTCTGTTTTGGCACTTACAAGAGGCTCTGTGCTGCTTGGCCCTTTTGACAAGCAACACAGAGTCTTGCATCATTTTCAAATAAGTTTTTAGAAGGTAAACCTGTAAAAGATTTCCCTTAAAACCAATTTATTCTTGGTTTTAAATTTTAAGTGACCTAGCCCTTTTATGCTCCAAAGTTCTAGATTCATCCCAATGTGGCTTTTACAAAAAGGCAAGTTAAACCTCCTTTAGGAACTTATGTCTTTAAATCAAAACACTATACATATTGTTCTTTCTAATGAACTCTAGTAAAACTTGACTTTCATCTAATTAACTTAAAGTTTTGGAGTAATACATACATTCAGTGTCATTAAAAAGAACACTTTCTTTTTATCACACATTTTGAGACATTAAAGATATTAAACTCTTAAACCTCTCTCAAAAAATCACATTGTTACAAAATCTAGCATTACCAGTTTTTAATGTACCTTTTCATGTTATTTTCACCTTTAGGGTTCCTCCCAAAAAGTAAATATCCTCAATCTTATTTCCTTTCATAGTCTGTTAAGATAGGCATGTTCTCTGTCAGTGTGCCTTGTGATACCCTATCATTCATCCTTTATCATGTAAATCCATTAATGGATTGCCTTGCACATTGGATAAGAAAATCAGTTTCTTTTGGGGACCCAAGCCATCACTGACTTGGATCTGCCTTGTGCATCAATATAATCAAACTTCTTTAGGGTGATTGATGCACTATTGTGTTTAGAAACATGGTCTAAAACTTTAGTCTTTGGTTTCCAAACCCAACAAGCTGAGGCCTTAACATCATTAACATTATTTCCTTTTACAACGTTACACTATTGGCTTTTGGCCTAGCAGCATCTAACTACTGCTTTTGGCTCTAGCCAGCATTAACATATTTTATCCTTAACGTATTAAACCCTTTGATTAAAATTACTGTTTTTAAATGCTTTGTTCTTATGAATGGGTCTCTTAACAGTTGAATGTGTTGTTTTAGAAAGATATGACATTGGTTTATACCAGCATTTTAATGTTGTTTTTGACTGGACCCTGTGAGCCAGTATAAACTTTGTTATAGCAGTATAACTAATTATTGCTTGTGTTTATTGAAATATTTTGTCTAGCAGTATTAATTGATACTAAGCCAAACTTCATTAGTACTGCTCTTGGAACCATGTTCTTTTTAACATAGGGGTGAGTCTTTTTAACAAAGTTTTGATGATTCACCCTTTGACCATTGTTCCAAACAGGTTTTACCATCCTTTGATTTTGAAATTATTTTTGATGGTAATTGCAATCAACCTGCAAATGATCAAAGCTTCCACACACATAAAAGGCCTTATTAAACATCTCAAAATTGCTTCCTAGTTTTTGAGACATCATATTGTTCCAATTTCTTTGATTGCCTCTAGGACTATGAGTGTTTTGCCTATTATGCTCAGCTTGTTTAACAGTTTTCCTAGTAGTTTTGTTTTGTTGTTTAGGTTTGACAAACTCTTTCTTAACAAAACTAGGCCTAACTGTTTTCTTTTCAGTTTTAGGTTGAGTCACATCCTTTTCCTTATTATCTGACACCCAATCTTCAACAGTTGGGGCATCATCATTCTTCCTAACTACCTTAGGATCTTCTTCACTAGACTTAGCTTTATAGTTCTCAACTACATGCTCATTAACAAACTCATCTAGACCAGTAAAAGACAAGTCAGGTGTTGGAGGCATGAAATTTCCTGTGTAGGGGAAACTGCATTATAATTCTCATATCCTAAACCTTTCTTGCAATTGTCAACTATCTAACACTCTATGAGCTTGTTTAAACTTTTAGATGCATTTTCAAATTTGTCTACATTAAATTGAATGCCATCTTTTTCTTTTTGAACTATGTCAAGCTTCTTCCTAAGCTCTCAAATAGCTATTTCTTTACATTCAATTTCAAATTTTAAGCCCTTAATATTCTGTGAATAAATAGACTCATTTGCTTTATAAACTTCAAGTTTCTCTTCTACTGACTCTAATCCTGTCTTATATGCTAGAACCATCAACTCAGATTTCTTAAAATCTTTATGTAGTTGATCATATTGAGATTTAAGAGTTTTAACAGTTTCCAAGCAAGTTTTTGAACAAGTAGAATCATTAGATACCTCTGAGTCAGAACTTGAAGATGAGTAAGCCATGAGTGCATAATTAGGTCATTCCTTTACCTAATCACTCTAATCATAACCACCAAGACAATCACATGACACCAAAGCTGTGGAAGTAGATGTTTCCATAGGTATAGTCCTTCTTGAGCTTTCCTTGTTCTTGAAGTCTTGATTTCTTGGAGCTCCGCACTCCCTAGCAAAATGTCCCCTCTTGTGGCAGTTGTAGCACTCTACTTTGGACTTGTCAAAACCAATATTCTCATTGGTATTAACAGTAAGCTTCCTTCCAGTATTCTTTAAGAATCTTCTAGCCCTCATAGTCAACATGGCCATTTGCCATCTCAAATCCATCTCTTCATTGTCATATGGATGAATTTGTTCCAAGTCCTCGTGTGCAAGTTGAGGACTATTTGGTTGACTAGCAAAGAATGAACAAATAACAACATCACTTAAGTTATCAATGTTAGTAGAATAAACATCATTAACTTAAGTGTTAGCGGTAGAAACTCCATGAGCAGTATTAACTGCTTGAGCAGTATTAACTCCTCCATTAGTGTTGTTAGTGTTGTTACTTAAAGAAGACACAAAAGCCATGTTCTGTGTACTTGAACTTGAGCTAGACATCCCTTTAACTTCTGGTTCATACACCTTGAGGTTGTTGTAGAGATCATCCATGCTCATTGTTTCTAACTCAGCTTTATTCCTCTATACAATAGCATGTGTGTTCCACTCAGGTGACAAGCTTCTTAATAACTTTTGATTAAGATCTTCTTGTGAAAGCTTTTCACCCAAAAGCTCTAACTGACTCACAAGCTTTTGAAGCCTATCAAAAGTTTGATCAAGCATCTCTGAACTTGGAGCAGTGAAGTTTTCATATTGCTGCTTTAAGAGATTCATTTGAGTCTTTTTAGTAGCATCATTTTTGGGTTTATTGATTTGATGATTACAAAACTACATATGCTTAAATGAAGATGAATGAAACAACAAGGGATTAATATGAAACTTTGGTATTCTACATATGGAAGAATTAAAAGCTTGAAGATTTCCATGAAGATAAACATTGAAAAGTCAAAGAATATCAAAGATAAAGGAAGGTTTTAATTAGTTTTAATTAGCTTCCTAATACAATTAATTAGCTTCCTTTGTAAGCCTTAATATCCCTCTATATAAAGGGTATTAGGTGTGTAGGTTTAAGTATCCAGAAAACATAGAACTCTCCCAATGAGAGTCTAGTAAATATGTGTATGTGCGTGCACACAGTAGTTAGTTAGATAATAGTTATTTAGCTAATAGTTAAATAGTGTAGCCTTAAGGATCTCTTGATCCCTATTACAATAGGTAACTGTATTATTCTGATCAAATAATATTAAGGATTGGTGGAAACGTTTAATGATAAAACCTTGTTTGATAATATACTGTTCTTTATTATTCTGCTGCATATTTATATTATCTGTAAAACATATCCTAGATGGGCTTAAACGATCTTCACAATTGGTATCAGAGCCTCATGCCTCTTGATCTAGGATCTACAAAGTTTGTTGATGTCGTGCTATAAAGGAAAAAGAAGGTATGATTTTCTGTTTTGGAAGTTATGGGCGATTTTGGTGTCTTTAGGGTTTTTGCGACACTTTAAAGTGTCGTCTTTATACTTAAAAAAAGGTATCCTTAAATTGATTTATGATTTCTTTCAAAAGTTATGGTTCACAACAGTAGTAAAAACAAAAGCAGGTGAATTGATTCGTGACAAGGAATCAAGAAGGAGCAATAGCAGCAGGTCGCGAACACTGGTAAACTATTTAAGGTTTTATGTTCTAGCCCTAATTTATAAGCAACAGGTTCAAATCTTTAAGGTTTATTTCATTTGCTGCTATGTTGATGTTTGGATTGGTACTAATTGGCTAGGAATTAGAAGAACAGTAGTAAACTCATTACTACTGCTAGGCTTAAAGATGTGTTAATATTGCTTGTGGTTTAAAGAAGATCCAAGGTTAGGGCTTTATACTGGTTTGTAGTGTTTGTGACAGTAAATGGTTAGTAGATGGGTTCATGATTGGCTTAACAACAGGTTTGAAGAATCAAGCAGGTATCGACAAAGGTTTACAACAGTTTGGTATGAAAATGTATCATAGATGAAAGGTTATTAGCATATTTGGTATTGGATTCGTGGTTCTCAATGCAGTTATGATGTTCGTATTTGATTTGTTCGTGGACTGATGTAATGGAAACAGTTTTAGCAGATGCGTGTGATACATATTTGAAAGTTATCAAAACTGTTTTGGTTATGATCCGTGAATATAGGGATTGGATTTGATAATTATGTGAAAACCATATATTTAAGGGATTCTGCTTGTTCCCATATTTAAATATGGTTTAGTGCTGCCAGTTTATGTTTAGTACTGCTAGTAATTCAAGAACAGTAGTAAACCTAAAATATTAATACTATTAGTGTTCATGCGGTTACTACTGTTGGGTCTTATCAGTTAATACTGCTCAAATACTTTTAGTGCTGCCCTCATACATTAATACTGCTAAGGTCTGAATGATAGTACTTCTGCGTTTAAATTTTAAAACTGCCAAAGTCGTCTGACAAAGCAGTTAGTACTGCTACTTATGTCCGATATCGGACAAAAGAGCTTTCTGATCTCGGACAAAGAAAGATCTCAGGCAGAGGCATTTTGGTTTTGGATTTGTTACACACACATGTTCAAGAGGTATTTGAGATAGATTTAAATGTTCTTAAACGTTTAAAGGCTCGTTTTTAGAATTATTTGCAATAATTGGTTACGAAGAAGATTGTTTATCACTTATTTGAAGTTGAAGTGGAGTTTCACAGGTTTGTGTTCTTATTATATCTCAAATGGCTTACAACATTTAGAGATAACTTGTTCGTACTTACAATAGTGTGACGAAGACTTGACAAATCTAGCAAAGGTGTGTGATTTTTCTTATGGTGCTCAATGCTCACATTTGCTATCACCTTGGTTATGTGTCTCATAGAAGATGAGGATAATTTTCAAGAGATTGCGGTCTCCTTATACATTGGATTTGGGTATACATTCAAAGTTACGTGGATAGTACAAGATATAAGACACAAGTTTGGGTTGTTCTACTTCTTCATCAAGTTCGTTATACTTAGTTTTCTTTATCAGTAATCATTACATAGAGCCTACAGAATTGAAGATTTAAGAAATGGTTAACATATGGGTTTCAGGGGAGGAAGTGTTTCGTTACTACTACTAGTCATTTATTACTACTGCTAGTTTTTATGTTTTCAACTTGCTCAAAGTCATTTTTTGTATTATGCTTCATGGCGGGTATTTTGAGTATTGGAAGGCTGGATTAGTAGTTGTGGTATATGATTTGTAGCTGTTATGATCCAAGTTGCATATCTACAAGAAGACCCCTATTAGATGATTACAAAAAGGGGAAGAAGACTACAAGAGATATGGTTTGCAACTTATTATGTGTGGTGGCATGTTCAAGAAGATCTTAAGTCAAGGGGAAGCATTGAAGATTGTTTCATACATGAAGATTGTTTTGTAATATCAAATAGGGGAAGATTGTTAGGTTTATTGATTTGATGATTACAAAACTACATATGCTTAAATAAAGACGAATGAAACAACAAGGGATTAATATGACACTTTGGTATTCTACATATGGAAGAATTAAAAGCTGGAAGATTTCCATGAAGATAAGCATTGAAAAGTCAAAGAATATCAAAGATAAAGGAAGGTTTTAATTAGTTTTAATTAGCTTCCTAATACAAATAATTAGCTTCCTTTGTAAGCCTTAATATCCCTCTATATAAAGGGTATTAGGTGTGTAGGTTTAAGTATCCAGAAAACATAGAACTCTCCCAATGAGAGTCTAGTAAACGTGTGTGTATGTGCGTGTACACAGTAGTTAGTTAGATAATAGTTATTTAGCTAATAGTTAAATAATGTAGCCTCAAGGATCTCTTGATCCCTGTTACAGTAGGTAACTGTATTATCTTGATCAAATAATATTGGGGCTTGGTGTTTAATAGTAAAACCTTGTTTAATATCATTGATATTCTTATTCTGCTGCATGTTATGTTCAATGTTATTATCCTAGATTAAAGTTCTAAACAAACTGAGCTTAAACGATCTTATCAATCATTCCCTCCAAATCTCTTTTCCAATAGCTTCCAGCAATAGCTTAGCATCCTTTATTGAGTTAAACTTTAACTGATGTTCATTAGGAATGCCTATCATTAAAGTACTTCTAGCTTTCACCTCTAATCTTTTCTGAGCCTTATCTTTAGCAGATGTAATAGGCATTATTGTTGTAACACCTTCCACAACTATTGTTTTTGGTAATGTGTTACCATTCTCTATGACTTCCCAAAGTGAATAGTCAATCATCTGGATGTATTGTTTAATCCTCATCCTCTATATCTCAAACTCACTAGGTTTGAGCATGGGAACTTTAGATGCAGCCACTATGTGTGCAGAATCTTGATCCATGTCTTCTAGCAAAGTTTCTCAAAGCAACAAGCTCTGATACTACTTGTTGATCCTAACTTCAATGGATCAAATTCCTTAAGCTTGCTTAAGGTTTAGTTATACTAGATAAATCTAGCACAACTATAGTAGAAACTTTGTTTTGAGTGTATTAAAGATTATGCGGAATCTAATCTTTAATATAAAGAATTCTTAATAGAACAGTAATAAGAATAAATGATTCAACAAATAAATAAGCCTCAATATTATTAAGCAAATAATACGAATACTCTCCTAGTATTAGCGTTACAAAACCTTGAAGCTATAATGATAATATTGTTTCACGTACTAAACTCTATACCCTAGGACCTCCTTTTATACACCAAGGAGTCCTAACTGGCTTACAATATATTCCTAAGACTTAGAATATTCTCTATGATCTATTTTATAAATAAGTAACTTATCATACAAGTAAATTACTTAATACAAATCATATAAGCAGTACTAATCTTAACTAACAGTACTAACTTATCACTAGCAGCATTAACTCTTCAGCAGTAGTAACTTTGTACTGGCAACATTAACTTTTGTACTAGCAGTAGTAATTACTTAGCGTATTTCTTCAAAATATTTGAGCATCACTAATATGCACTAGCAGTCTTAACTGTCACCAGCAGCAGTAACTTTTGTACTAGCAGTCTTAACTACTTAATATATTTCCCTAAAACTCTTGAGCAGTCTTAACTTTGCCTGGCAGTAGTAACTTAGTACTAGTAATAGTAACTTTCACTAGCAGTAGTAATCTTCTTCTCAGTAGTCTTAAACACTTAGCAGTTTTTCATTGAAGTTCTTGAGCAGCACTAACTTCAACTTGAGCATCAGTAATATTAAGAAGACCTTTAAACCCAACACACACGATTTATCACTCCTAGCTCTTGATCAAAAAAATATTTTTTTCTTTCTCTTTGGGGTTCAGCCGATCAATAAGAAACAAGGGAAGGAGAAGTTTTTTTTGTATTTATAAGTTAACCCTAAGTCCCTAAGTCCTTATCTAATACAAATTTGTTTTAGTCTAAAATTTTTTTTTCTTTTTTTCCCCTAACCGGCACCTTACATGTGTATATATATATATATATATATATATATTTAAAAATTGTTATTAAATATATAATTACCCTTATTTTTGTTATTTTTATAAAAACCCTTAATTAATTTGGAAAACCTTTTAAATAAAACTAGTTTTAAACATACTATTTATAAATTTCATTTCATAAATTACTTTCCTAAATTAGAAAGACCATGCTTTATTAGCTAAACTCCTATACCTAATTCATTCCTAAGATTACATTACATTCTCTAACGCTCACACTACAAATATCCACTAAATAACGCGACAACGCATAAAATCATGCTACCATTTCCATTGTCACAAAAATGTGAACGAAATAAAACAGCTACCAAAATCTCAACTCAATCATAATAAGATGAACACGCATCACGGATTGATTATCAAATACACATATAAGGTCACATAAGCACACAATTATAACACACATAAATACTTTATCAGGTTTGACTAACCTGCTCAAGTCATGGTTGTCACATTTAATCTTATCATGGTGATGTTTCGAATGACACTAGTGTGATGAACGAGAGGAGTGAAGTAAGGATCATTTGTTGGATGATTGTTATGGTCAAGAATAGAAGTTAGTGACCAAGATCTTGTGAAGAAGCAATGTCCATCAGACGGAATAGAGAGAATTATACCAAACTCTTTGAGAGAGTAGATGAAACGTTCGCCTTCAATAGTGAATAGAATGAACCATTCATTTTTTATGAGGCGAAGTTCAAGAGAACGGTAGAGTTCAAAGATAAAGTGAGGATAAATTTTTCCGCTTAGATAATAAAATGATTGAAAGTTAGAATTAAGAAGAATTTCTTCTATATTAATTTGAGCATTGAAAGTTTCATCCACCAATCTTCCTTCATGGATTGTTCGATTAGCAAATTCTTCAAGTGACATTTGTATTCCTAAAACAAAAGATAGATATCATTATGTCTCTTGGATAATTTAGAGTTTGCTTCTAGTGTATGTCTATATACAACAAATGTGGAGTTGCAGCCAAATCGACTCTAATAAAAACCTATGAGTTGACCCAAACACTCCTTTATTTACTTTTGCTCAACCAAACATGTCAAAAATATTTATCGACTAAATATCTCAAATGATGTTCATGAGATCATTGTGCATGAATGCAAAAACGTTTTTAGAGTGTATTAACAATGCATTAAAACATTTTTATGATGTTCCTAACGTGAGAGATTTTGAAAGAAATTGGGTTTTTGTTCAAAAGTAAAAATTTAATAAACACACTCAATTATGCAAATCCTATGTCTACAGGAAGCATATTAGTTATACATTGTGTTATTATAGTCCTAATTACACAAAAACAAGAGAAAATTAAATATAACCAATTTTTAATTTTGTGTTCATCATGAACCCTATACACGAATTGAAAGATGATGGATGAATTGACTTACAATTGATGACGTTTATGATGTTAGGAATGATTGTTGATGTTGATTTGATCTTCAATTTGAGTTATAAGGTTTGATTTTGAAGTTTGGTTAGTTTTTGGGTGTTTTGTCGTTGCAGGTTTTTAGAGAATGGGTTGTTTGGTTTTGTGTTTAACAAAATGAGGGTGCAGACATTATAGCTCTTCTGGTGGTGGTCCCATATCATTCTGGAAGCCGCCAGATTAAATCTGGGGGTCGCCTTAGATATGGGGGCCGCCCTCAGCAAAGGATTTTGGACCAAAAATTTGTCAACAATTTTTACGGAGGGAGTGACGTTTTAATTTGCATTTCGCAAATTAAAAATGCTTAAAGTACTTCGGATGAAGTGATGATGGAATGGAACACGGACTAGAAGAAAAGAGGAGAACGATTTATGGAATGTGTTCCATCATTCCTAAACCAAGACGAAGATAATTAAACAATTCACGTTTAAGGGGTTTAGTAAGGATGTCGGTTATATTATCTTCGGACGAGACTTTTTTGATAGAGATATTTCCTTTCTGGACATTATCCCAAAGAAAGTGGTGACGAATTTCGATGTGTTTAGTACGAGTGTTGCATCGAGTTTTTGCTAAGGTCAATCGCACCTTTGTTGTCGCCCATTGATGACATCAAATAACGTCATATTATTAGCATCATTTATCCCATGTTTCTTAACCACTTTAGTATTATTATTGCATGAATTGGTACTTAATTGGTTATATTTTAGTCTTGCAGTAATTATGGAGCACTTGGTGAAGATTAGCATAAAGGCACGCAATTTAAAGTTTAAACGAAGACATTTAAAGATTACTGTTCTGACAGCCACTATGCTGTATCCAATAAGGAACATATGACGTATCCATTCCTGCACTTCACCAAATACCACGAAGAATTCAAAATCAATACGCCGTATCCAGATACTCTATATGTCATATCCAAGACGAAGTAAAGAATATTCTAGAAGATATTGAACGTGGTCCCTACTCTAAGAAACCCCCAATACGCCATATTAGACTCCTCCAATATGGCGTATTGAAGATTTTCCAACAACTATAAATACAAAACCTTAAACTCATTTTTAGGGTGTGCTTAACTATATTTTTGAAACCCTAACCACAAAGGTTGATTTTCAAAAGGCAAGAAGAGCAACGAAGGTCAAGCATCGCATCTAATTCAATAGAATTGATCTTGTAATTTTACATAATCTAAATACGCGTTCGTTCTTTAGTATCGTTTGATTATTCGGTTACTTTACCTTGTTCGTTCATCTATGACATTTGTATGTGTCACAATGATTAACGGCTAATATCGTTAGGTATTAGCCATGTTTATGAAAGTTTAATATTTGGTTTTGCTTATCTTGATTTGCTTAATTTATCGTTGGTTGTTGGTTATGTTTATCACATGATATTTGTTTATGATTAATTGCGTGGTTTAATTTATTATTCAAACTAAGCCTAGTGAGACGAACCAAGTAATCTAGGTTTGGGATAAAACTCGCATTTAGAAAGATAGAATTGGAATTATAGACCTACAAATGGAAGATCCTAGTGTTTCCCCCAGTTATAGAGAATGGTAGGCTAAGTGGTGTCTTAGGTTAATACTACAAATATATTCTACAAATTTGCTTGGATTCATGATGGTCGGTAGGCTACCAATACATACAACTAGAATTGAACATAAGTGGATAAAGTCTCTGTAAGCTAGGGATCGCGATAGTCACCAATATAGCCCCTTAAGGTAGATTATAATTAGCAAATAGGAAGCTTTATGCGGATGCGTTTAATTGTGACATAATTAGCGTGTCTAGGTTCTAGGATGATGTCCCGCCTAGATCTAGGAATGATATGTCACCTCGAGATAAGCAATCATAGCACACTCAAGCAAACCAACATTAGATCGGATTAGACATTGTTAATACAGTTTTCTTACATTAGGCTTGATCGCTCTTCTTCCTTTAGTTAATTAACTTGCGTGCGTTAGAGTAGAGAAAGTCGGTTAAGTCACCAACCAAACCCGTGTTAGTCTCTCAGACTAAACCCCCTTCAATCGTTAGAATTAGGAGTAGGTTTAACTTAGCATAGGTTTAACGTAGATTAGATAACTAAAAATACTAATAGACTTAGGAATTACGCTCTCGCTCTTAGTGATCGACACCCTACTTACCAACGAAGTTACACCTGACCGGGTACACTGCCCGTTAGTGTTGTTTTAGGATAAGTCGGCAAAATATAAATAGTAAAACTTGATAAACCTAAAATAAACCCTACTCGACAACACATCAAGTTTTTGGCACCGCTGCTGGGGAGTGAAGTTGTTAATTTTTAAATTTATTAGTATTTTTGTTCTAACTTTAACATAGGAGTAGTGTAATTTAATTCATGTATCTTAGGTTGATTCATCCCTCTCTGCCTAAGATTTTGTTTTGCGTGTTTGTTTTTAATTTTTTGTGTGTTTTGTCATATATATTAGAATGTTTATTTCGCCATGATCGGATTATACATCAACATCCCTTTATATATGAATAAGACTATGACTATCTATGGTAACATCCTACCATTATGGGATATGACTCAAATCACAATTAATACAATCACATCTAATCTTAACGGATAAGACTAATGACAGCTAATCACAGTGGGATAAGACTAATGACAGCTAATACTCCCCCGTAGTTTAAGCGGGAGGTCTTCAAACGTTCAGACTGGAGCGAAACTCAAGAAATAAAGTTGTGGGGAGACCCTTAGTAAAAATATCTGCATACTGAAATCTGGAAGGGACATGAAGCACACAAACCTGACCGGAAGCAACATATTCTCGGACAAAATGAATATCAATCTCGATGTGTTTAGTACGCTGATGTTGCACAGGATTAGTAGACAGATACACAACACTGACATTATCACAATAGACAAGAGTAGCAGTAGAGAGAGGAGTATGAAGTTCAAGCAACAAATTCTGAATCCACGCAGTCTCAGCAACAACATTCGCAACACCTGGATATTCTGCCTCAATACTAGAACAAGACAATGTAACCTATCATTTGGCAGACCAAGACAAAAGGTTATCACCAAGGAACATACAAAACCCGGAGGTAGACCTATGAGTAATAGGGCAACCAGCCCAATCAGCATCTGTATAAGCAATGAGTTGACTAGTGGACGAGACATGATGTTGAAGTCCATGGTCAATAGTCCCACAAACATAGCATAAAATACGCTTCAAAGCAGTAAAATGTGGATCACAAGGATCATGCATGTAAAGACAGATCTGCTGCACATCATAAGATATATTTGGGCGTGTGAATATCAAATACTGAAGGGCACCTGCAAGGCTTTGATATAAAGTAGGGTCGCTGACAGGGTCATCATCAGAACCGAGTTTGGACTCGGTGTCCACAGGGGTCTTGCATGGGTTACAATGTTGCAGGTGAGCGCGCTCAAGAATTTCCTCTGCAAATTTAGACTGAGACAAAAACAATCCAGACTTCGATCGCTGTGCAGATACACTAAGGAAATAATTAAGAGAGCTAAGGTCAGTCATAGGAAACTCACTATGAAGTAATGTAATAATGCGCTATAAGAGAGCAGTAGACGAAGCTGTAAGTATGATGTCATCCACATATAAGAGCAGATAAGCAACATCCGAACCCATGTGATAAACAAATAGTGACGTATCGGTTTTACTATGCTAAAAACCGACACATGTAATAAAGCTAGAAAACTGCTAAAACCATGCCCGAGGAGCTTGTTTAAGTCTATACAAAGAACGCTGCAAATGACAAACATAATCAGGGTGGGCGGAATCAACAAACCCTGGTGCTTGATGCATGTAGACTGTCTCAGATAACTGGCCATGAAGAAAAGCATTCTTCACATCAAGCTGATGAATAGGCCAATCACATGTAAATGCAAGACTCAAGACAGTACGAATAGTATTCGGTTTGATGACCGGGCTAAAGGTCTCATCATAATCAATCCCCTGCTATTGACTGCTACCATTCGCAACCAATCGAGCTTTATACATGCTCAATGAGCCATCTGCATTAAACTTATCCTTGAAAAGCCACATAGATCAAACAATATTAACATTAGCTGGACGAGGCACAAGAGCCCACGTTTCGTTAGAAATCAAAGCATTATATTCATCTACCATAGCCTTATGCCAATTAGGGTCACGAAGAGCATGTAAATGAGATCGTAGAATAGGCAAAGTAGTGGTGGCATGACAATTCATAGGCACAAGAGGTTTTGAAATTCTGGTTTTTGCACGGGTGACCATATGATGAGTATTGGTAGTTGGGGCGTTCCTATGAGCAGTAGCAACAGGTGAGGTGATATGGGTATTCGGTGTTGAGCTAAGTGTAGTGGGCTCATGAGTTGAAGATAAAAGAGGGATCGGCATTTATTGGTGGGTTGCTGGAGTACGAGGGGTAAAGGGGTGGTGTAGGGATTGCGATTGGCTTGAGGCGATTGGGTAGGACTCGTGTGAGTGGGAGATAGAGGCATGGCAGTTAGGGGAGGTAATTGGTTATTGTTAGGATGAGTAGTTTGGTATGTATGGGTGTTGTGAGGGGGTAGCAAGAAATCGTAGGATGGGGGTGTATCAGGCATCATGGGCCCAAAAGGGAATTGGTCTTCATCAAAGATGACATGTCGAGAGATTATGATTTTGTTGGTTGAAAGGTCAAGGCAACGGTACCCTCGATGTAAAGCCGAGTAACCAAGAAAGACACATGCTGTGGACCTAGGTTGAAGTTTATGATCAAAAAAAATGTGTGGATAACAAAGGCATCTAAACACTCGCAAATGATCATATGTGGGTGGTTTGTTATGAAGCTTAGTAAACGGTATCTCATTATTGATGGCAGTGGATGGAAGGATATTTAAAAGGTGAGCGACCATGTTTAGGGCTTCCACCCAATATGATAGAGGTACGTGTGCTTGAAATAGTAAGGTGCGGGTAATGTTGTTAAGGGTGCGTAGCATACGTTCCGATTTCCCATTTTGTTGAGAGGTTTTAGGACAATAAAACTAAAACTGCATGCCATATTGGCAAAAAAGGTTGTGAAAGCTGGTATTATCATACTCACCTCCATGGTCACATTGCAAAGCCTTAATATCAACATTAAATTGTTTATTCACATATGCGCAAAAAGTAACAAAGGTATCGAACAAGTTAGATTTATGAAGCAAAGGATACACCCAAACTTAATGCGATAAGTGATCCAAAAAAATAACATAATATTTAATGCGACTTTCACTTGTGATGGGGGATGTCCACAAATCAGAGTGAATAATATCAAATACAGACCCAACATTCGACTTGAAACTGTAAAAAGGAAGCCTAGTGTGTTTGCCTAATTGACAAGCATGACACAAAGCGGGTAACATTATTTTATTATATGAAATAAAATGAGAAGACTCTAAACGACGAAGCACATCTTCACTCGGGTATCCAAGGCGTCTGTGCCACGTGGTGAGGCTCAATGAAAGCAAAGAAAAGGTTGTGGTAAAGGATGGTTGTTGAGTGACAGGGTATAGATCACTGGTACTATCACAGCGGAGAAGAAGCCGGCGGGTCTGGTAATCCTTCACAGAAAATCCATAGGCATCAAAATCAATAGACTCATTATTGTCATGAGTGAATTGTTGAACCAAAATCAAATTTTTAATTATATTAGGTGTGACAAGAACATGATAAAGGTGAAGGGGTTTATGTGGTGTATGCAAAAGGCTATGGCCCGTGTGAGTCACGGGTATGGGTTGGCCGTTGCCAACAAATACAGATTTATACAAGCTTGGATTGCTAAAAGAAGTGAGCATACATGTGTTCTCGGCTAGATGAGAGGACGCCCCAGTATCCATGTTCCAATTTGATTCTTGTAGAGTCATCGTTTAGAACGCTTGTGGAGACGAGTATGGATGGGCCTGCTGGATTGGTATTTGGGCCGGTTGGGGCTGCACTTGGGCCAGCTGAATTGGCACAGAAGATACCAAATTAGCTTGAGGGTGTGTCATGTATGATGCGGGCTGAGCAGGTGATGGACAATAGTGTCCATGTCCAGACTGAATATAAACATAACCCAAATTGTTAGGCTGGGCCGAGTATAGGGGTATAGGGTGTGAAATGGATTCGGTCATGTTGGAATGTTGGAAGCAGTGTAGTCAAAAGCGAGAAAAGCGAACGCTTAAGCGAAGAAGCGAAGCGAAGCGACCTAAAGCGCTTTGATTCCAAAGAAGCGAGGCGTTTTACTAAAGCGAGAAAAAGCGTTGTGAGGCGACCGAAAAGCGACCAAAAAGCGCTCGCTTTTTTGTATAACGGCTAGTTTTTAATTTTTTAGCTAATAAAGTTGTACAATCGGCCCTAATCTTCTAAATTAGGCTAAATAATTACAAAACTAACCGTAGTATAATATTATAAATACCAACACTTATTAACAGTTATTAATCACACAATTCTTTCTTCCTACGTTTCATACTTCCACTTATCATTCTTTATTCCACGTTGGCCCTACCACCATCCTTCCAAGCTAGTACTAGTGGTGTAAATGAGCTGAGGCATTATACAAGAAGAAATGCATCAGCATCTACAAGTACGACACTCTAAAGAACTAATGGACAAAGTAATCGCGGGATAAGACTATGACCGCTTAAATATAGGTAGTACGTGGAATTTAATTCATGTATCTTAGGTTGATTCATCCCTCTCTGCCTAAGATTTTGTTTTGCGTGTTTGTTTTTAATTTTTTGTGTGTTTTGTCATATACACTGTTCTAGTTGAATACCGGATACAGCGTATTCACCAGTTGAATACGGCGTATCCACCTTTCTAACCAATACAGCGTATCCAGTTCAAAAAGTCAATACGGTGTATTCAAATTAATTGAATATGACGTATCGACTGTCTGAGACAGCAACATATTTAATTCTTTCGTTTTTAGTTTCCTAGTTTAGTTTTCTTTATTTACCTTCTTCAGAGCATATCCTACTAATTGTTTGTACCTTGTTTCAGGTAGTGCATGACACAAAGTTTAAACAAAGACCTTGTCCAACCTTTCAAAGAACCCGAACGCGTATTTCGATCAAGTAGGAAGCTTCTTAAGACAACGAGTCTTGATAGTTCGAGTTTTCTAGAACTCAACTTAATTACTGGTCCCAAGAATCAATTTGAAGAAGAAGTAACGGAAACAATGACGGAACCAACTATGGAAGAATACATGACCAAGACCCGAGATGACTATGGATCGGGTGTTATTCATCCCAATATTGACGACAAAGTCAATTTTGAAATCAAAGGGCAATTTCTCAAGGAACTTCGTGACAATACTTTCAGTAGATCGGATCATGAAGACTCGAATGAACATATCAAAAAAGTTGTTGAGATTGATGACTTATTCCACATTCCTGACATAAACGTCAATCAAGTTATGCTTCGAGCTTTCCCAATGTCACTTACTGGAGTTGCAAGTCGATGGCTAAGAAACAAACTGGCTGGTTTAATTACCGATTGGGAAACTCTTAAGAAGAAATTCTTGAGCAAATACTGTCCACCTGCTCGAACTGCTAAAAAGATGGAGGAAATCAATAACTTCCAACAAGATCCTAATGAAACTCTCTACAATGCATGGGAACGATTCAAGGATCTTTTATTGAAATGTACTTAACATTATTGGACTGATATGCAGGAGGTGATTGCATTTTACAAGGGATTAGATGCTCCTACTAGACAAATTCTTGATTCTCGAGGTGCCATTCCTACTATGAAAGTTGCGGATGCAAAGAAAGCCATTGATGACATGGCTAACTATTCTCAAAAATGGCATGATGGTACATCTACTAGGAAGAAAAGTACTAAGACTTCTGATGGATTAGCTGCTATCCAAGCTCAACTTAACAACCTTGGAAGGGAGATCAAGAAAGTGAACAAAAAGGTGTATGCTGCTCAAGTAGGGTGCAAAATATGCAAGGGACCTCATTACATCAAGGGTTGTCTTGACAAAGAAGATCATAAAACACTCAAAGAAGCATACTACTCTCAATTTGGTGTGTCATTCCCTCAAGGTCAATACAAAGCAGCAGCTCCAGGATTCTACCAAAGGAATAATGGAAATCCTTCGTATCAAGAGCAAAGACAGTCGATGGAAGAATCATTGAACAAATTCAGCTTTTAAAAATCAAGGAGCCTCGATTAAAGCACTGGAGATTCAAATAGGGCAAATGAGCAAGGTGTTACAGGAAAGGGGATCTGGAGGTTTACCTAGCTCAACTGAAACCAACCTGAGAAATCATTTCAGAACAGGATGTTACTTTTTCAGTAAAAGCAAATGGCGGTTCCCTTTCCAAGTTGTTTGTATAATGATTGTTGGAATGAAGAGGAAGGATCTAAAAAACTGTAAAACTTACGTGTCTACTAGAAGACCCAAGGAGTTTCACTTTACCTTGTATTATCAATAATATGTGTTTTAATAAAGCCTTAGCTGACTTAGGAGCTAGTGTTAGTGTTATGCCTTTCTCGACCTATACCACTCTAGGGTTAGGTGATTTAGCTCCTACTAAGTTAATTGTTGAATTTGCTGATAAAACCATGAAACGTCCCAAAGGTCTTGCTAAAAATGTGCTAGTGGGTATTGATAAATTTACCTTTTCCATAGACTTTATTGTACTGGATATGCCCGAGGATATCTGATGCGGTCGTTGTGTAACTCTCGCAAAGAGTTTTACAACTCCCTAGGCAGTGTACCTAATCGTTGTAGTGTAGTATAGGCAAGACTCAGGGGTTGTTATCGTTCTCTAGGAGAATAGGTTGGGAAGGCTTGAACTAAATCTAACAAAGGTATACAGGGTTAAGAGAAGAATATTTTTGTATTTTTATGTTTTATAGAAAGCAAGTAAAATTCTGGTTTTAAGAGTTTGGTTGATTTTAACTAATTAAACTACTAATTAATCTAAACTACTTTTGGTGAAAACTATATGGTAAACGAACGTATTTACTTAATCATGAACTACTCCTTAGTTTGCTTCTCCAAATCCTATTGCCTTGTCACCCTTGTGATGATATGTGTAAGTATTTCCTGAAGTATTAGCGAATTACATGAAAATGCTGTCTATGTAATATTCTCTTAGAGTAACGCACAAGTAAGGTAGTATGAAGACTATTACAAGGCCCCTATAAGTATATTAAATGCATTAAAACACTTAAGATGGATTAACCATATTAGGGGTAAGGTAGTATGAAGACTGTTACTGATGGTATCCTTTCTACACAATCACGTTTCCCTAGACGTCTAAATCAACTTAATGACTAGTTTTCTAAAGCCTAACGCCCACATCCATTACAAGAAGCAATAGTAAAAGGATCTACAAACCAAGTTTCATGCAATCATAAGTAAATACTAATGGATCTAGCCTAGCATGTTATAAAGAAGAGAAGAACATAAATCAACCACACAACACATAGACATATTGAATGATTAAAAGATAAACGATCTCACTTGATTAAAACATGTGTTCAAGGCTGATACAAGAGGGTTTTGACACCCTAAAATCATCCTAAGAAGTAGCCAAAATCGTCTTTTAAAGTTAGGGTTCGGATCCCAAAAGTTTCACTTAAAAACCCTAATATGCATGAGTATATATAAAGAAATAGACCGCGACGGCGTCGTAACAATCCTGACGCCATCGCGTCGTCGAATCTTCTTAGGGTTTCTTTTGAGGCGGCTACATTTTGACGTCATCACAAAAATCCAAACGACGTCTCTTTATAATCCTGACGCCGTCGAAAGGAATTGCGATGCCGTCTCCAGACACTGTTTGCATGTTCTTTAAAAGAGTTGGTATAGAGTCATTGTCTTGTCCGTTTCTTCTCCAAATGAGCCCAAGTCACGTGTATTTCCTCCAAATGCCATCCAAATGTTAAAAACACAAAAAGAAGCATTTAAGTACATAATTTAGGCATAATTGCATGATTTAAGGGGTTAAATAACCGCTAAAAAGCGTATAAAATGACACCTCATCAAATACTCCTACACTTGGGATTTGCTTGTCCTCAAGCAAATGGGTTTTTCTACCTAGACAATAGCGATAAAGGGGGCATTTAACCTACTCTTTAAAAGCATTTTATGACACAACCTTCTAAACCTTGTAATTAAAAGCACGGAATTCATATACTAGCACCTCATATAAGTGTTTGGTAATTCTTTCTTTATCTCGGGTGTATAATGTATTATAGCAATGTGGGAAACGGGAAAATAACACTCATTACCTGCCATAGCATATAAATTACCATAGGCTTGGTAAAGGATCAAAGCTCCACCGCTATGTGCAAGTACTAGAAATTACTATCAAAGAGATCTTTAAGGGTTGTGGGGTGTAGGTGTAATATAACATTTAACAAAAACAGAAACAGATGGGAAAAATTTGGGGAGTGACTTTTTGGGTGAATTTGGGGTGAAGTGGTGAGTTAATCATTTATAGGAATACACACGCTAGTTTGGTTGCTAAGCCAAGGACTCGACCACTACAGACTAAAGTATACAAACTCTACATCAAACTCTTTATTTTTCTTTTCTTGACTCTATGATAAGCAATAAAGAAAACTTAAGCAAATGGTAGCCCGTACATTTTTTCACTTTTTTATATATTTTTTCAATTTTTTTTTCTTCTCATTTTTTTTGTACACTTTTGCCCTGCCATTTCTTAAATATAATAATACATCATGGAATTTATAAATACACCCTTACACTTTAATTTTACATACTCGATACATAAACTAACTAATGACCCAAATTGAGATGGATCAACATAACATTATTGAGCACTAATGGGGGTAATAAATTACTTCTTCCCCAATTCTTCATAATATAAAGACTACCATGAATCGCACTCGTCCCAAAATTGTATTTACAATGATAAAGATTTAGCAACCATGTACTTAAATAATTAACTTAGGTTAAACACAATAATGTACTAAAAATGAGTACATAAAAGGTAGGCTAAGGCTTTTTGGGTGTAACAATTGGTTGTAGGGTAATAATGTTCTTCATTAAAATTCTAGAATCCACCAGAAAATTACGAGAACCGTGAAAAGGAAAGGCTCAGAGGGTTTAACTAAGGAAGTCTTGCACTAAAAATGAGTGTGAAGCACGGGTGTGGGGATAGTTATATAGTTGAGGTGACCATAATAACAATTACAGGTTTAAACATAGGTTAATGCTAGTGCCTCTTATCATTTAGCAAATCTTATCATTCACTATGCAGTCTCGGGATGCATCATAAAAACAAGTTCTAGAATTTAATACACTACCGGTACACTCATATAATTTAAACCGATACCAATGCTCTAGAAAGGGCGACAAAACCACATATACACATCCATAACGATGGAATAGACATACATGATTGCACACTCCCTAACTCGACAAAGCTAAAGGTAAAATTATCTTGGGTATCAAAAATAGATACCCAAATTCCTAATGATATAAAGGCGAACCTCACATTTTTGGGGTGGAATTTGAGTGTGCTGGGATTAAAAGCCTTCTTAAAGTTACTGCTGCTAAGGTTAGAGTTACTGCTGCTAAGCAAAACTTAGTGCTGTTCAGTAATCTTAATGAAAAGTATGCTAAGTAGTTAGTACTGCTAGTTACTACTGCTAGTGTATATTACTAATGCTAGTGTAACTTAGTTACTACTGCTAGTGTAACTTAGTACTGCTAGTATATGTTAGTACTGCTAGAGTAAAGTTAGTACTGCTGGTGAAGATTGAAGAAAATATTCTAAGTAGTTACTACTGCTTGTACATAGTTAATGCTGCTGGTACAAAAGTTACTACTGCTGGTGTTCAGAGTTAATGCTGCTGGTACAAAGTTACAACTGCTGAAAGATTACAACTGCTGAAAGATTACAACTACTGAAAGATAAAGATTGATTGGAGATCAAGATTACTTACGTGATAAGTATGAGTTATTTATAAGATAGATCATAGAGAATATTCTAAGTTTTAGGAATATATAAATCAATTAGGACTCATTGGTGTATAAAAGGAGGTCATAGGGTATAGAGTTTGACATCTTTTTGTTTTGATATCGTTTAGCTTCAAGGTTTTGTAACCCTAATACTAGTTAGAGTATTCGTATTAATATATTGAAGCTTTGTTTGTTAATCTGTGTGTTTATTAGAATTACTATTCTATTGCATATTTATCTTATTGATCAAATATTAGATTCCGCATAATCTTTGATATATTATACAAAGTTTCTATCATAGTTGTGTAGGATTTATCTTACATAAGTAAACCTTACACAAGCTAAAGAATTCAAGATCTATTCAAGTGGGATCAACAAGTGGTATCAAAGCTTGTTGATAAGCTTTGAATAAGAAGAAAATACTATTACACACAAGGTCTGTTTGTTACAAAAAGATGGATCAAGACTCATCACATATAGTGGCTGCATCAAAAGTGCCTATGCTCAAACCAGGTGAGTATAAGCTTTAGAGGATGAGGATGGAACAGTACATCCAGATGATTGATTATTCTTTATGGGAAGTCATAGAGAATGGTAATGAACCTCCAATAACAAAAGGTGTTGAAGGTGTTGAGACTATAATTACTCCTACAACTGCTGAAGAAGAGGCACAAAAAAGGTTAGAGTTGAAAGCAAGAAGCACTTTATTGATGGGCATCCCTAATGAACATCAATTGAAGTTTTACTCCATTAAAGATGCCAAGTCATTGCTGCAGGCTATTGAGAAGAGGTTTGGAGGAAATGCTGCTACTAAAAAGACTCAGAGGAATCTTCTAAAGAAGCAGTATGAAAATTTTACTGCATCTAGCTCAGAGGTGTTAGATCAAACCTTTGATAGGCTTCAAAAGCTTATTAGTCAGTTGGAGATTCATGGTGAAAGTATCTCACAAGAAGATGTGAATCAGAAGTTCTTAAGAAGTATGTCACCAGAATGGAACACACATACCATTGTGTGGAGGAACAAGCCTGAGATAGATACATTAAATTTGGATGATCTTTACAACAACCTTGAATATCTATGAACCAGAGGTCAAAGGGACATCAAGCTCAAGCACAAACACATAAAATGTAGCCTTTGTGTCCTCAAACAGCACCAACAGTACAAATGGAGCAGTTAATACTGCTCATGGTGCTACAACTGCTAGCACTCAAGCTACTGCTGTTAACTCAACAACAATTGTTAACTTGAGTGATGATGTTATCTATGCTTTCTTTAGAAGTTAACCAAATAGTCCATAACTTGACAATGAGGACTTGCAACAAATTCATCCTGATGATTTAGAAGAGATAGACTTAAGGTGGCAGATGGCTATGCTAACAATGAGGGCAATGAGATTCTTGAAGAACACTGGAAGAAAGCTTACTGTTAATGGTAATGAGACCATTAGGTTTGATAAGTCCAAGGTGGAGTGTTACAACTGCCACAAAAGGGGACACTTTGCAAGGGAGTGCAGGGCTCCAAGGAACCAAGAAAATAGGAATAGGGAGAACACAAGAAGGGTTGTGCCAGTAGAGACAACTACTTCTAATGCTTTGGTGTCTTGTGATGGTTCTAGTTATGATTGGAGTGATCAAGCAGAAGAAGGTCCAACTAACTTTGCACTCATGGCTTACTCTTCTACAAGTTCTAACTCTGAGGTATCTACTGATTCAAACTGTTCATCATCTTGTTTAGAAAATGTTAAAATTCTTAAAGAACAAAATGAACAACTCATAAAAGACTTAAGGACATCTAAGTTAAATGCTATTGCTTATAAAACAGGTTTAGAGTCTGTAGAAGCAAGACTTCTAGTTTATAAGAAAAATGAGTCTGTTTATGAGGAAGATATCAAGGTCTTAAAACATGAGATTCATTTAAGAGAAGTAGCCATTACAGAGCTTAGAAGGAAGTTGGAACTGGCTCAAAAACAAAAAGATAAAATTCAGCTAACAGTAGAAAATTTTAAGAATTCATCTAAAAACTTAAGCAAACTAATAGACTGTCAGATAGTTGATAAGTGCAAAACAGGTTTAGGGTATAATGTTGTTCCACCTCCCTATACAGGAAACTTTATGCCTCCAAAACCTGATTTGTCATTCTTTGGTTTAGAAGAGTTTACAAGTGAGCCTATATTTATTAAGCATGTAGTTGAGAACAGTGAAGCTAAGGCTAGTGAAGCAAAGCCTAAAGCAGTTAGGAAGAATAATGGTGCTCCAATTATTGAGGATTGGGTGTCTGATAATAAGGAAGATGATGTGCCTCAGGCTAAGATTGAAAAGAAAACAGTTAAGCCTAGTTTTGCTAAGATAGAGTTTGTTAAACCTAAAGGAAAAACTGCTAGGAAAACTATTAAACAGGTTGAACAACTTAGGTAAAACACTCATACTCCTAGAGGCAATCAAAGAAACTGGAATAATATGATGTCTCAAAGATTAGGAAGTAATTTTGAGATGTTTAATAAAGCTTTGTTTGTATGTGGAAGTTTTGATCACTTGTAGGTAAATTGTAAAAAGGTGAATCAAAAACAGTTTCAAAATACAAAACCTATTTGGAACAATGCTAAAAGGGTGAATCATTAGAATTTTGCCAAAAAGACTCACCCCTGCCCTAAAAAGAACATGGTTCCAAGAGCAGTACTAATGAAGTCTGGCTTAGTATCAGTTAATACTGCTAGACAAGTTAATGCTGCTCACTCAAAAACAACAGTGAATGTTGCTAGACCAATGTCATATCTTTCTAAAATAGCACATTCAACTGTTAAGAGGCCTGATCGAAGCGAAACTACACCTTAAAATATATATAATATATAATAAAATATAAAATATATATAGTAAGAATAGTCTAAAAGCATAATCAATAAAACCGAGAAGTAGTATAGAAAGTTCCCGGGTCGTTATCCCCAACGAGGCTGGACTTGAGATCGATACCGTCGGAATGATTGGAGTTTGAATGAAAAAGATGAGTTTGGAGAGTTGTGGAAAGTTAAATAAACAATAACAAACAAAAACTTCTAAGAAAAACCTAAAAAATTAACAAAAGAATTTAAGCTAAAAAACGAGAGCACAATCACGAACAAAGTGGGCAAAACCGAAAAAACTTTCAAAAATTAACCCTACGAGAAATTTTTTTTGCTTCTAAACTACGCAAGGAGAATAATAACGAAGATTGAAAAGACTACCCAGAAACGTGAGGTCGTTTGACCAAAAACGAGTCAAGACAACAACCGCACCCGGAACCGTTCTTTAAAAGGCAAAAAGTTATAAAAATGACCCTACGAAAATTTTTATATTTTTCCTACAAACTATATGACTAAAGAAAATTTTCTAAAAAAGAAAAATATTTTTTTGATAATTTTAGTATTTTTTATGAATTATTTAAACTTTTAACTAAATTAAATTATAAAAAATACTAAACGACTTTGAAAAATTCTAAAAATTTTACTAAAAATACTTTACCCTATAACTAACCTACGAAAAATAAGAAACAAAAGTTTTGCTTATTAATAAGCTCGCAAATAAGCTGTAACAGCTTATAGGCTTACAAAGCCAAAATGACCTTAAATACCAAGGCCCTTGGGACACTAACAGAAAAGTCCCAAGGGCGCAGCGGTATGTATTGTGTTATAAAAGGGGATGTATCGAGGGTAGAGACCCGGGTTCGATTCCTTGGCTCACGCCGTCACCCCTTGTCTTCCCATTTTTTTTCGAAAAACTTTGTGAACCAAAGTTGTTAAGCTTATTGAGCTTAACAACTTTCAAAACTACAACCTTTTTTGAAAGCTTATGAATAAGCTGAAAAACAGCTTTTAAAAACGGACAGAAGCTAAATGAGCTTAAAGGCTTAAAATGCTAAGTTTTGGACATTTTTTGGACACTTAAGCTAAAGTTGGAACTAATAAGCTAAAAAGGGGTGGTTCTAAACTAACCTAAATAAACACTTAAGGGCTAAATGTATAAACTAAATAAGCTTAAAAGGGGCTTAAACTGAAGGAAAACTTAAATTGAGCTTAAAGAGCAAAAAGGGGCAAGGGCTTGGGCCAGTTTACTCAAATAAGCCAAGGAAAAGGGAATAAGCTATCTAAGGCCTTTAACATACTTAATAAGCAACTAAGAGACTGAATTAAGCAACTAAAAAGCTCCTAATAAGCTAGAAAGTAAATAAGCAGTCCCTACACTAAGCTTAAGCAAAAGCAGCCAAAGGGCTACTTAATGCTTAAAAATAAGCTACTTGGACTACAAACTAAAAGCTATAACTAAAGGGGATTAAACAAGGGCTTATTGGCTTTTTATTAAGCCAAAAACCTTTAGGGCTTTAGATTCACGTAAGAAGCTAGAAAAGGATGCCTATAAATAGGACCCCTAGCACCATGGGAAAACATTAAGCCAACAGCCAAGGAGGCATCTTTATGCTTAAAAATAAAGTCACTTAGACGATTCATAAAAGAAAATGGGGGCATGTATATCCCTATAAAAGAATGGCCTAAGTCTTCTAAAACAGCAAACTGAAGATTTTGGAAACTCAATAAGGCCATGAAACGTGCTACTAAAAGCTGATGTTTCCTTTATCTTTGGAAGTTTCCAACAGACTTAGAAAATGAAAAGATGACTTATTGCAGCCTAATTAAGCCCATAAAAAAGATTTAAAAAAAACAGAATAACAAAAACAATTGAAGCCTAGACCCTAAGCTACTAATGCAATGAATTTTTAGATCCTAAAACTAGCTTAATTGAACTTAATTTTTAGGATTAAGAAGCCAATTTGAGGTTGTTTTACTGCAGAAGGCAGTTGCAGCATCATGAACCAAAAAAAATTTCCGTATTGCGCACAAGACACTATGAACTAAACATATTTCTGCAATCTAAGGACAAACTGAATCAAATTTGAACACTAATGATTGCTTTAACAAAGAACTTGTCAAAAATGCTGATTTACTTAGCTCACTGTCACATTTTCACAACATGGAATCTAGTACCCTGAATCTTTAAATGTCAACCTCAGAACTTAAATTAACTTGACTCAAATGTCTGTTAATAACTCATGAAGAATCAAACTAATGCCTTTACCCATTCTTCAACCCAAATACCCATAAAGCCACTGTCCCAAAACCCCCATTTTTTTTTTTTTTTATTTTATTTTGTTTTTTTTTTTTTTTTATTGTTTTTTTTTAGGGGGGGGGGTTTTTTATTCTTATATATATGTTTTTTTTTTATATTTCTAGAAATCCACATTTTAAGCTAAACAGACTTAATTAGGCTTAGGAATGAGTAAAACAGATTAGGGCTATGATATTAACAGACTAATAAGCAAAAACTATAGAAAAATAAGCACTTAAATATGAGATAAGCTATAGAGCAGTACTAACTAAATAATAAGCAGTGTTAACTAAAACTTGGATTTTAACTAAGTAAAATGATTTACAATGCAATTTTAAGACATATTAAGTTAAAAAGAGACAGAATAAGCAAGGTTAAGTACTAATAAGACAGAATAAGCATTGCTACAGTGCTTTGAGTTAAAAGAGAAAATGAAAATACCCTTGATCCTTATGCTTTGACAGAAGTGTGTAACATAGCCCAATACTTAATCTGCTAGAACCATTATACCATAAGCCCATCCAGCAGAGCTTATCATCCAAAATTTCTAAAAGTAAATATTTTGTAAATTTTGCACTTAAGAAAAACATTAATGTAAAAAAAAATTAAGCTGAAATCATGACTTTCATTAATGAAAAATAGTACAAAGTTAATTTTTAATACAATAAGCAATTAATAAGCCTGGAAAAAAAGACAATAAACTATACTAAATTACACTACCTCTCCCTATGCTTTGTCTTCTCTCTTGCTTTTATAGGCTGAGAGTCTTCATAGCATTTGTGTTTGTTGTGTTAGTTTGCTGAGAGCAATCCGAGCTCAATCCTCACCCTTCATTCTTCTTGCTCGCCAATCCAAGCAATCTCAACCCTTTGTTTTTGTGCTCAACATGGGACTGCCAAGGTGGCAATAGGGGGGGGGGGGGTTAGTGGAGAGGGGTTAAGGGTTTTATCCCCTGTGGTATTGAGGATGCAGGGTAAAAGAAGGGGGAAGGAGACCCGTGAACAAAGAATGGGGTTTGGCTTTGGCGGGAATTTTAGGGTTGTAACATGGGTTTGATTTTGTTAAACCCAGGTAACGAGGGTTAAGGGGTTATGGATGGAGAGTGTAAAAAGGGATTTGGGGGTAAAGGGTAAAAGGTTTTGAAAATATTTATAGGGATATGGGTTTTTGGTTATGACGGTTTCAGGTCCCTAAGGTATATTGGTTGGGATTTTCATTGTTAATCCTTGGGGTGATACAAGTTTGAAAACTTGGCAGGATTGGTCCTCTAACCTATATAAGTTAATTACATAGGTGGTCCTTGTGTATTATAACTTTTAGGGGGTTGGCAGTTTAGCCCCCTCAAGTTATACTTCTTTTGAATTGCAATTTCAGCCCTTGTAGTCTTTTCTTCTTGTGATACACTTAGGGATTTGACATTTTTGGTCCCTCAAGTTATATTTCTTCTGATTTTGACTTCCTTTTGACTTTGACTGTTTGACTTTTTGTTGACTTTTTGACTTGATTGACTTTTTGGCTTCGATTTTGCTTTGTCTTCACACACTTTTCCATTCCTTGCCCAGTTTTGTCGTTTTTGGCTTTGTTTTTCGTCCTTTTCTGAATATCCGTTTCCTGCACAACACAAATGCAAAACAAACATATATTTGGCAGTTTTTGTCTGTTTTTGGTCATTTAAGTCCGTTTTTTATGGAGAAAGGTATGTGTAATTAAGCACATACCAAGCCCGATTCATAAGAAAACAGCATTTGAAAAAACAATAATTTTTAATCAGAGGTTAATACTGTTTAAGGATAAAAATGTAAAAGCTGCTCAGGCCAAAAAGTAGTAGTTAATCTGCTAGGCCAAAAGCAATAGTTTCATGCTGTTTCCACGGAATAATGTTAATGTTGTTTAGGCTCAGTTGTTGGGTTTGGAAACCAAAGACTAAAGTTTTAGACCATGTTTCTAAACACAAAAGTGCATTAATCACCCTGAAAAAGTTTAATTATGTTGATGCACAAGGCAGATCAAGTTCATGTATGATTGGCTTGAGTCCCCAAAAGAAAGCCTGAATTTGTTACTAATATGCAGGTCCAGATCCATAAATGGATTACAGGGAATCAGGAGTGGATTGATAGTGGAATGCTCAAGAGCACATGACAGGAACATGTCCTATCTAACGAGACTATGAAGAAAAAGATAAGAGGATATGTTGCCTTTGAGGTACCCCCCAGTAGGAAAAACACAAGCAGAGGTACCATACAAAACTGTAAATTATATTATTGAGAATGTGTATTTTGTAAAAGTAGTTAAAGTTTAACCTCGTTATGTCTCAACAAATGGGTGCAAAAAGATAGTGATTCTCTATAATGTACACTAAATGTATTGTTTTACTCCTAACATTTAAGTTAAACTGATGAAAAGTCATGTTTTTTACTTATACAAGATCCTAGAAAGAACAATATGTATGTGTTGGATTTAAAGTAAAAATGATTCCTAAAGGAGTCAACTTTCTCTTTGCAAAAGCCACATCTAATTAATCAGAACTATGGCATATGATACTTGGACACATAAATTTTCAAAACTATGAATAAAACTGTATCAGGAAATCTAGTAAGAGGTTTACACTTCAAAACTTTTTGAAAAAATCAAACCTGAGTTGCTTGTCAAAAGGAAAGCAACAATATAGATATCTTGTAAGTCCAAAACAGTAAGTTCAATCAGCCAACCTTTACATATGATTATGTCACATGGATTTGTATGGTCAAACATTTGTAAAAAGCTTAAGAAAAAAATTATTGCCTAGTTGTCCACAGATGATGAACAGTAGGTTTAAGTTAGGATATCTTTCTATTTATCTAAAGAAGAGACTTAGTATCATACTTAAGTCCTTTAAAACAAGAGTAAAAAAATCTAATATATCAAAGGGCCAAAGTAAATTAAGGTGTGACAATGAACAGAGTTCAAAAAAAAGAATGCAATCAGTTTTGTGAGAGAAAAGTGTATTAAGAGAGAATATAGTGTAGCGTAGAACCCTCAACAAAATGGTAGTAAAAGAGTGACAATAGACCACAAATTGAGGCTCAAGGACAAATGCTGCAGATTCTAAGCTACCTACTACATTTTTTGGCTGAATCATTAATACTACGATTCAATGTGCAAAATATGGTATAATTAACTAAGCCTCATAATAAGACCCCATATGAACTTTTCTTGGTAGAAAACCATCTTTAGGCTTTATGAGAACATTTGGGTTTCCTTATACAATTCTCCATACCATAGATCACTAGGAAAAGTTGATGTAAGGCTGATTAGGATTCTTTGTGTTGGGTTACTCAATCTATATGTAAAAGCCATGTTATAGTATTCAAAAGCGAACTAGGATAGTTGAAGAGACCTGTCATTCCAGTTAGTGATAATACACCTAATATAGCAGAGAAGTGGATCCAAATTGGCTCTTTTGATATTATGCACTAAAAAAGTCAATAATTTAAAAGCCATTTTTGAAGGCCGAAAATCAGTCTAATAGTAATGCAGGTACAAAAGCATGTGATGATGTAGATAAAGCTAGAATGGAGATAGTACCTGGCAAAGATTACATTCTACTACCATTGTGGACTGCTGATCCACCATTCTCTCAAAGTTCAAAGTGTTCCCCTGATGCTCTATTCAAACCTTAAGGAGATGATGAAAAGAAGGTTAATGAAGATTCAAGAAAAGATAATGAAAGTATTGATCAAGAGAATGATGATAATGTTAACAGCACTAGCACTGTAATTCAGCAAGCAACATAGATCAATGATGTTGGTTGGTAAAAACAACAATATAAACTATCCAGATATCCAAAATATGCATGCTTTGGAAGATATTATCTCTTCAATGATTGAAGAAGATGTAGAGCAGAGGCTGACATTAAAAAAGTTGGATGCATTATGCTATTGTCAATCCTAGTCCAACTACAAGAGTTACACACAGATCATTCAGTTTAAACAAATTATTGAGACTTGAAATCACCCTCAAACAAGAAGAATGACAAAGAATTTAGAAGAACATGGTTTGTTTAGTTCAGTTCAGCAAAGAACAAACCATAAAGACTTTCAAAATTGCTTGTTTGCCTGCTTCTTATCACAAGTAGAGCCCAAGAAGGTAATCCAAGTATTGCAGGATCCAAGTTGGATAGAAGCTATGCAGGATGAGCTTCTACAATTTAAATTACAAAAGGTTTGGACCTTGGTGGATTTACCAAATGGCAAAAGGCCTATAGGCACTAAATGGGTCTTCAGGAATAAAAAGAATGAAAGAGGAATTGTGATTAAAAATAAAGCAAGATTGGTTGCTCAAGGGTACACACAAGAAGAAGGGATTGACTATGATGAAGTCTTTGCCCCTGTTGCAAGAATTGAAGCAATTAGGCTATTTTTTAGACCTATGCCTCATTTAAAAGATTGTGGAATACCAGATGGAATGAGAAGGAGTGCCTTTTCTTTATGTTAAATTAAAGGATGAAGTCTATGTTTGTCAACCACCAGGATTTGAAGATCCAAACTTCCCTGACAGAGTATACAAAGTAGAAAAGTCACTTTATGGACTACATCAAGCTCCCAGAGCTTGGTATGAAACCTTGTCAACTTATTTGTTGGACAATGGGTTTCAGAGAGGAAAGATAGACAAGACTTTGTTTATCAGAAGGGACAAAGGTGATATTCTGTTAGTTCAAGTGTATGTAGATGATATCATTTTTGGCTCTACAAAGAAGTCATTATGCACTGAGTTTGAGAAGATAATACATAAGAAGTTTCCAGATAGAACTATGGTGACTCCACCTTTCTTCCTTAAGACTGCAAGTAAAGCAGAAGGACTATGTGATGTTTTATCAGTCAAGACACTAATGGTTACTGAATTTGAAGAATATGGTTTATTACTAAAGTCAAGACTGCAAGCTACACCTATGAAACTCAAAAGCATTTTGCACAAGACGAAGATGGTGAAGAAGTGGATGTTCATTTATATAGATCAATGATTGGTTCATTGATGTATCTTACTTCTTCAAGACCTGATATTATGTTTGCAGTGTGTGCCTGTGCAAGATACCAAGTCAACCCAAAGGTTTCACATCTTCATGCTGTAAAAAGGATCTTTAGGTACTTAAAAGGTCAACCAAAATTGGGTCTTTGGTATCTAAAAGATTCTCCTTTTGATTTGGTAGCATACACTGATAGTGATTATGCTGGAGCAAGCTTGGATAGGAAGTCTACAACAGGAGGTTGTCAATTTCTTAGAAGTAGATTAATATCATGGCAATGCAAGAAATAGACTGTGGTTGCAAATTCTACAACAAAAGCTGAATATGTAGTACTATTTGCATAATTAAAAATCTTGTTTTTCATTAAAAAAATAAAGCATATAGAGATTAGACATCATTTTATTAGAGATTACAATGATAAGAAATTGATTCAAATGGTTAAAATCCATACTGACAAGAATGTTGCAGATCTGCTTACAAAAGCGTTTGATGTAAGTAGGTTTCAATACTTGATTGCTAGTATTGGAATGTTAAATCTCTAAAATCTTTTACCTCTTTATGATTTTGTAGAGTTTTCTATGAATTAGTACTATTATTCATGTCATTAGAAGTTTTTACTGTTAAGTATAATTAGTGCCGTTAGTTATACTTAATACTGCTCAGTTAATAGTGTTAGTTATACTTAATACTACTGGTATAATTAATACTGTGAGAATTGAGAGAGTTAGTGAGAATAAAAACAAACAGAAAGATGTGTGGAATAAAAACAGATAGAGTAATTAACTGAGCCAAAAAGAATTGAGAGAAAGCAAAAACAGAAAGAGAGAAAAGTGAGCAAAAAGAATTGAAAGAAAGCAAAAATAGACAGAGAGAATTGTAAGTAAAAAGAATTGAGAGAAATCAAACAGAGAGTTTTTGTGAGCCAAAATGTTAATTTGATGATGGAAAAGCTATTTGGAATGGAATTGGAGTTAATACTGGTGACTCAAAGTTAATATTGCTAGGCATAAACTTACTACTGCTAGTCAAAGTTAATGCTGCTAGGCATAAACTTACTACTGCTAGTAAAAGTTAATGCTGCTAGGCATAAACTTACTACTGCTGGTAAAAGTTAATGCTGCTAGGCATAAACTTACTATTGTTGGTGAAAGTTAATGCTGCTAGGCATAAACTTACTACTGCTGGGTTAATGTTGTTAAGGGTCTTTTCATAAATACTTTGATTAAGGGTTTCACTCACTCATTCAATCGATTTTAATCTTTCATATACTCTCTAATCACAAACCCTAACTCAATTTTATCATTCATCATCAAAACCCAACACAATGTCGACTCAAAAGTTTGCTGATACTCACAACATGGTTGTGTTTTTGTCTAAACCTGCTGAAAGTAAAGGGTTTAAGCAAACTATTGATTTTCTGAATGCAAACCCTATTAAGTATGCACTAACGATCAATCCCACTATATATACTTCGTGCATTGAACAATTATGGGCTACTGTAAAGGCCAAAACTGTCAATGGAGAAGTACAGTTACAAGCCCTAGTGGGTGGAAATAAGGTGATCATAACTGAATCCACTATACGAAGAGATCTTCAACTGGAAGATGCTGAAGGTACTGATTGTCTACCCAATGCTACCATATTTGAACAACTTACACTAATGGGGTATGAGAAACTCTCACAGAAGCTTACTTTCTATAAGGTATTCTTTTCCCTACAATGGAAATTCTTTATTCATACCATTTTGCAATGCCTAAGTGCTAAGACTACTGCATGGAATGAATTTAGTTGCACCATGGCTTCTGCAATTATCTGCTTAGCCATAAACCAAAAGTTCAACTTTTCAAAATACATTTTTGAAAGTATGGTGAAGAACTTGGATAATGTGAACAAATTTTTGATGTATCCAAGGTTTGTGCAAGTCTTTTTAGAACAACAAGTTGGTGAGATGTTAAATCACAATAGGATTTATGTTACACCCTCTCACACAAAGAAGATTTTTAGAAACATGAGAAGGGTTGGGAAAGGTTTTTCTGGAAGGGAAACACCATTATTTCCAATAATGGTGGTACAAGCTCAAGAGGAAATGGGTGAAGGTTTAGCAAATCCTATTGATCCCCATCACACACCCACCATTATTCAACCATCAACATCACAACCTCAAAGGAAACAAAGACCTAGGAAGACAAAGAGAAAGGACACTGAGGTACCTCAGCCTAGTGGTCCTATAACCAATGTTGCAGATGAGGCTGTCTATGAGGAGATGGATGCCAGTTTAGAAAGGGCTGCCACTACTGCTCCTAGCTTAGATGCAGAGCAAGATAGGGGTAACATCAATAAGACCCAATCCAAGGCAACACCTAATGAACCAAGTTCCCTAGGAACTAGTTCAGGTGGTGGTCCCAGGCGCCAAGAAACCATGGGGGATACAATTGCTCAGACTAGGTTTGAGAATGTATCTAAACATTCTAATGATCCACTGCTCGCAAGAGGTAACACACTTCAAAGTGGTGAGGATAGTCTAAAACTTCAGGAATTGATGGAACTATGTACCAATCTATAACAGAGAGTTCTTGACTTGGAGACTATAAAGACTACTCAAGGAAATGAGATTGCTAGCTTGAAGAGAAGGGTCAAGAAGCTGGAAAGGAGAAATAGGTCAAGAACTCATAAGCTCAAAAGATTATACAAGGTTGGTTTGAGTAGAAGGGTAGAATCCTCTGAAGATGAAGGTTTGGGTGAGGAGGATGCATCCAAACAGGGGAGGATAGCTGATATTGATGCTGATGCAGGAATTACCTTGGCTAGTACTTATTTTGATGCTGATATAGATATGTTTGGAGTACATTGTGACAACCCGAGAATTTCCGTTCAACAAGTTAGCCGTTTCCGTGTAGCAATTTGAATTTTTAAATGTTTCGTTTAGCTTTACCGTTTAACCGGGAAGTTGTTTCGTTGTTATCTGAGAATAGTCTCCGGGAGCGAACTGGGACGCCAAACGTTGTAGTATTTTGGCAATAGCCACGTTTTTATGTTTTAAGGCAATGTTTAAAATTTCATAATTTTTGGTGATACCGTTATTCGTTTCGTTACTTGCGTTATCCGTGTTTTACCTAAACTATAAGCTTAAGCATGCAAGACTTGGAAATTAAATCATTTTGGGAGCACTAGCAACAAAGATTATAAAAATGAAATGGTCCCCCCCCCCCTCCCTTGGCATATTTCGGTGCAAGCAAACAAACCAAGAACTTGGTGGACAAGTTTTGAATTCAAATTTGCATAAGACAAGCTTGAATCACATGATATAAACTAGCTAGAACCTCATTGGTGGATCATTTTGGTCCCCCCACCTCATTTTTGT
>BQNB010008524.1:0-89649 GCA_026074375.1 Tanacetum coccineum | reverse complement strand
TCTTAATGGTCTAAAATGTAACATTTTGAAAAAGTATAGAAATGTGTTCAAAACCTTATAAAACATAACTTTAATTAACGCTGGACGTGCTTATCATTTCCAGTTATTAAACAAAACGCTTAAAACCGATTTTGTTATAACTATTATATAATTCATCATCGATATGCTTTTAAAAATCCTGTCCCGAATCTATATCATACAACAATACTAGGGAGCTTCATATTAAGGGGTTCCTTCTTGGTATTACGTTCTATGATTCTGTCTGAGTTGTTGGGTTTACGATTTAAAGTGCCCTAGCTCCACAAACGTTTACTAAATGACTTCTGAACTATGATGGCCTGAACGGTGTTATGATAATTTTTATATCAAAACCAACATCGATATCCAAAAACTTATATATACAATCAAACTAAGACTTGCCATATATTAACCCAGGTTGTCTGTGATTTCCGTGTTGAAGCCGTTACTTTCATTCCCTATACATTAGCTATCAATTTCCCTATAACTGTTCAGGTGAGTTCATAGCCTCGCATTTCAATCTTTTTATAAACCCGCGAGGGGGATACATGCTATAAACATGAATGCAATTATTTCTACATGCTATTTCAATTTACTATTGCCTAAGTAACTGCTTTGCCTTTAAGTCCCCATAATCATGAACCGTTAATTACTCTCCGTAGTAAGCGCGAATGATGTGAATAGATCTATTTGGGCTGGACTCCCCGTTGGTGTATCCAGTAACGATAACCAATTGCACATCATTAGAAATCACGCGGGTATTTTGGCAAAGGTGCCCGCAGGGGCAATATTATCATTATAACCTAAGGCATCGGATTCATGAGCTAATGGCAATAATAAATTATGTTTTCAATACTGGGTGTATATCAACGTAACCCAAATATCGCATTTGCATTCAAATTATATTACTTAAACCTATGGATTTCACTCAACCTTTGTGTTGACTTTTTAGCATGTTTTATCTCAGGTAACTAATGGCACGGAGTGACGAGGACACGAAGATGGAAAAACCGTTATCATTCAAATGTTGTATTTTAGATTCTGGAAACCTCTCGTTTGTAAAAACTCTGAAGAAATAATGAATGATAACTTATTTTCAAAAATGACTCTTTTTGATTCGTTTTCTATGATTATGACTGTTGTACCTTGAAGTAATACCCCAGATTAGCTTCCGCTGCTATATGTAAAAATGGGGGTGTTACAGATTTGGTATCAAGAGCCAACTAATAATATGTTAAAACTTTCATTACAAGAAACGAGTTCGAAAGAATAGCTAAAACAGAGCTAAACGAATAAATACGACAAAAAACGGGTTTTTACGTAAATTAAAAGTTTAAAACGATTTATATTGCTGTTTGAACAGTAAAACACTCTTCATCACAGAATAGAAAACCTAAGAATGGTGATTTTATGATCACTCGTCTTAATCGAAAGCGTGGGCGTAGAAACCGCGAGCAAGGGCTTAAAACGACATAAGTAGTTCATTGTCCATGTTTACTAAAAGAGTAATATAAGAAGTTTTTACTTTATGAATACGATTTCACTTAAACAATAAAAATTGATGGTGATATAGCTTTATAGAGATTTTATATATGTTATTAGTTATCGAAGGCTATTGAGCTTCGGTGTCATGAGCTAGGAAACGTAATTGTATTTTGTGATGTCTGCCATATGTTGCATAATCATGGGAAAGTCTTGCGGGTCCTGAATATACTTTTACATAAAAATATCGAAATTCACAACTTTATGGTTGCGTTTTTAAATGCAATATTTTTCATGGAGGTCAGTAAGCACGAGGATTGCGAAGGATACATTGGTGTTTATATTTTGAAGTCATGCATTATGAGTTAGTCGCATTACATTTTGCTATATATGTTATGGCTGAAAATCTATGTAATAATAACAAGTAAACAAGTACACGCTCATCTGGCTTTGTAAAAACTACTTTATATCTAAATCCAATATATCAGTTTTAACGACTTTTTTGGTCGTTAGGTTCTTATATTATCTGGTGTTATTGATCTGAGAAGTAAAACACGCCCACGGAACTTATTCCGCTTGTGACACTATTTGCGGGGGGTTACAGATAGGGTTATCAAGAGCAAGGTTATAGTAGAACCTGGTCAATGTTTTTGCTGTGTTGGATATACCCAAATGTGTTCAACATTGATTCATACTAAAGGGGTTTTCAAAGGGAACATACTTACAAATAATTGTGCAATAGTCGGTTAGGCTAGATACATGCCATGATTGTTATTAATGATTGATACATGTTATAATATAAATGTATATTACTATAAGAGTTTATATTAGTCATACTAAATAGAAGCTAATTTTTGATTTCAGATATTATCAATGATCAAATTCTCGAGCAATTCTAAAGTTAAATACACAATCAGATCCTTTCATGTTAAGGACGATTTCAGACATGGTTCACCAGGAGTCGAGGACCACTCCATTATGCCAAATGTCCATCTGTCTTACTAATGGCTTTCTTATAGGTTCCCACCATCGCCTGACTACTAACTGAGCCCTAGGTTCCACCCACTGACGGACAACATACCTGGCCCCGAGGAGCCGCAGTTACCACCCCCACTGGACTTTGTTCCTGAGCCGATGTACCCTAAGTACATGCCACTAGAGGATGTGATACTCCCGACCGAGGAGCAGCCACTACCTGCTACTGCTGCCTAACCAATGGCAGATTTACCAGGGATTATGTTCTGAGTCTGATCGACGGTGGTGCGGAAGGAGGACGATGAGGACCTGAGTAGGCATCCAGATAACTACCCAACTGTTGAGGGGAGGAGGAGGAGCACCAAGCTTGCGGACCGGACTCTGTCCTACCTATACACGTCATGACCGCATAGGATTCCTCTTAAGGAAGAGGTCGAGAGACTTCTTGCCTTAACCACCCCACCACCATCACCACTTACTCCACTATCATCTCCATTTCCACAGATACCATCACCACCATTACCTATACCATCACCACCACCCAATAGCCCTACTCATATTGAGATTCCCGAGAGTTGTTTACCGCTTCGAAAGAGGGTGCGTTTTGCTTCTCCCACCCCTAGTCATGAGGTCGGGGAGAGTTCAGCAGCCGGTACTGCTAGGCAGGATAGACCTGCCATAGCAAGGGACGACCCATATTCCATAGCGAGGGAGGACCTTTATGGATTTCTCAATATAGTTGATGTCCCTCCAAGATGTTTGACGTCTAGGGAGTTAGATTATGGCATTACGGATGCATGGGATGATCTAGTAGGAGCCATCGATGAGATTGCACAGACCACCCTAGAGGGGGTCAATCAGAGGGTTACCGATCTTTCTACCATTGTTGAGCAGGAGACTACCATCATGTATGGTATTATGGAGGATGCTCAAGATGACCAGTCTTAACTGAGAGGCCGAGTCAACCTGTTGTATAGGGATAGGCCTGTTTATCGTCGTTTAGCAGTAATGATAGAGAAAGAGGCTAAGATGGCTTGGGGGCTATCCATAGATGCTAGCGACTATGCACGTTCATATGTTATGTCATTACGTACTACGATAGTGGCACAGAGTGCATTGATTTCAAAGTTACAGTCAGCAGATCACATGAGACAGAGGGTGATTTCTGAGTTGTTGGCATCAGACCATAAGAGACAGGTTCAGTTGACTAAGACATTGAGGTTGCTAAAAGGACTACAGACACAGATGTTCGAGTTTTAGAGGCAGCATGGACCCGCAAAAGGTCCGGCACAGCCTGATGCACCAGGAGAGGCTGGTAGCAGCTCCTAGATTTAATTATGTTGAAGCTATGCTATGCAGCCTGTTAAGTATTATGGGTTATTCCCAGCTAGCAGACTGTATAAATCTTTTGTTTTATTTAGCTACCCAGTAGAGGTCTTTTGTTCAGGTATTATCTACCTTGTACAGCATACTAAGTGTTACGGGTATATCCCGGCTAGTATGGCTTTAGGTTGTTTCCTTTGTCTTGTAACCTAAGTGTAGTAATCATTTTGTATCTGAACCGAACATGTATGTTTTTCCAAGTTATATATGAAATGGACGGATTACGTTATCTATGAAATTGAATTTATAGTAAATGAATGTCAATTTGGTTATACCATGGTTAATTTCAATAACAGTTGTACATTTCAAAGTGTGATGTGATCTCGTTTTTATTTAATGTGTATATGTTATGTCATAGTTATGATTTTATGAAATCTAACGGGTATTATGTTTTCTTGTGATTTAAAGAAAATGGCACCAAAGAGAAAGACCACGAGGTTAAACCCAGATGCAACACCAACACCAGTCACAGACACTCATACCACTACATCTGTCACCAACGCCCAAATTCAGGCAATGATTAACGAAGGCGTTACTGCTGCACTGGCAACACGTGATGCAACCAGAAATAGCGATGATAGCCATACTTCAGGAACGGGTGCTAGAAGGCCTGTGCAGGTTGCTCGTGAATGCACCTACCCGGACTTCCTAAAATGCCAACCCTTGAACTTCAAGGGCACTGAAGGAGTTGTTGGACTCACTCAGTGGTTTGAAAAGATGGAGTCTGTTTACAGCATAAGCAACTGTACAGTAGCATGCCAGGTCAAATTTGCTACGTGTACCCTGCAAGGAAATGCTCTTACATGGTGGAACTCCCATGTTAAGACCACTACTCCTGAAGCTGCCCATGCAATGCCATGGAGGACACTGAAAAAGATGATGACAGACAAATACTGCCCAAGGGGCGAAATTAAGAAACTGGAGTTCGAAATGTGGAATTTGAAGGTAAAGGGTAACGATGTGGTAACCTATAGCCAACGTTTCCAAGAACTGGCACTAATGTGCGATCGGATGTTTCCGGAAGAAATAGACCAAGTTGAGAAATATGTCGGTGGCTTGCCCAATACGATCCATGGCAGTGTAATGGCGACTAAGCCAAAAACTATGCAGGATGCCATTGAGTTCGCCACTGAACTCATGGACAAAAAAATCAACACCTAGGCTGAACGTCAGGCTGACAACAAAAGAAAGTCTGATGACACCGCCAGGAACAACCAGAATCAGCAACCAAACAAGAGACAAAACACTGGAAGAGCTTATGCCATAGGAAAAGAAAGCCCTTTTACTAGCTTATTTTTAAGCTCAAAGTTGCCCTTTGCCTGTCCTTGCTTAGCTTTAGTATAGGGAACTGCTTATTCCCATTTTAGGCTTATTAAGCTTATTTCATAAGCTAATTTGTGCTCCTAGTTGATTTTTAGGATAGAGTGTTAAGTTGTAGTGCTTATTTTCCCTTTACCTTGCTTATTTAGAGTAAACCCTTAAGCATTTTAGCCTTTAAGCTTAGTTTTAGCTTTCTGTCACTTAAGCTCTCCTTTCAGCTTATTTAGTTTTAGTTTTTAAGCACTTTAGTGCTTATTAGGAAAGTTTAGACAACCCTTTTAGTTTTTTTAGTCCAAGTTTAGCTTAAATGTCCACAATGTCCAAATGACTTAGTATTTTTTTAGCCTTAAGCTCTTTTAAGCATTCTGTCGTTTTTAAAAGCTGTTTTTCAGCTTATTTATTAGCTTTTAGAAAAAATTGTAGTTGTGAAAGTTGTTAAGCTCCTAGCTTAACCATTTCATTCACAAAGTTTTTCAAAAAGTACAGAAAGGAGACAAGGGGTTACCGGTGAGCAAGGACTCGAACCCTGGAGTTCTTCCCCTAGTACACTTTCTTTATAAACCACACATACCGCTGCGCCCTTTCTTTTAGGACTTTTACGTTAGTATCCTCGGGCTCAGGGTCCTTATACACGTTTTTGGCTTATAAGCCTATAAGCTGTTTATAGCTTATTACGGGCTTATTAATAAGCAAACTTTTTGTTTCTTATTTTTCGTAGGTTTATCATAGTGTAAAGTATTTTTAGTAAAATTTTCAGAATTTTTAAAAGTCATTTAGTATTTTTTACAATTTAATTTCGTTAAAAGTTTAAAAAATTCATAAAAAATACAAAAATTATCAAAAAAAAATATTTTTCTTTTTTAGAAAATTTTATTTAGTCATATAGTTTGTAGGAAAAATATAAAACTTTTCGTAGGGTCATTTTTATAACTTTTTGCTTTTTAAAGAACGGGTCCGGGTGCGGTTTTTGTCTTGACTCGTTTTTGGGTCAAACGAACTCCGTTTTCGGTCTAGTCTTTTTCATTCTTCGTTATTTGTTCCCTTAGTGTGTTTAGAAGTGAACTTTCTTCGTAGGGTTAATTTTTAAGATTTTAGTTTTTCCCCTTTGTGGGGATCGTGCTCTCGTTTTTTAGCTTAATTTCGTAATTTTTAGGTTTTTCTTAAACGTTTTTGTTTGTTATTGTTTAATTTGACTTTCCTCACTCTCAAATCAATTCTCTCCTTCAAACTCAAATCTTCCGACTGTATCGATTTTCCAGCACAGCCTCATTGGGGATTAACGACCCGGGAATAGTCTATACTGCTCCTGGCATTTTTGATTTTTGTTTTTAAATTATATATATTTTATATTTTATTATATTATATATATAGTAAGAAAACTATTAATCAATTTTTGGCGCCGCTGCCGGGGAGGCTGTGATTCCGACAATCGTTGCTGTTGATCATCTGTGTTTGAATTTGTGCATATTATCTAAAAACTAAAAAAAAAAAAAAAAAAAAAAAAAAACCAAAAAGTACAAAAATATTTTCATTTTCTTTTTAGTATAATTATCATTTAAAAAAAAATCAAAAATATAAAAACATTGTCTTTAATTACAAATAAAATTCACAAATTGGTAAAATACCAAAATATAATATTCTCAACCGAGGTATTATCATAATAACTTCCGGTGAACCTTTGTGGTTCCCAATTCGAACAAAAGATTTAAAAACTTGCCTTTTGTGTCGCTAGCAAAGTACGGTTCACCTTTAAAAAGATAAACAAACTCTAAGAGGGGTATAAGGCGGGTTGTTCCTAGGAACTACGACCCTAAAGGAAAAAGGTTTTTAATAGCTTCGCGTTTCTATTCTCTGCTCCTTTGCTTTTCTCACGCGTGCGTTTTTTCTTTTCGAAGAGTTAACGAGAAAGCTTGTCGATTATTGGTGTTAGTTGTCTTTATCATTGTCCGTATTAAAACAAATTGTGAATTTACCTTTGATAAACCAAAAAAACCAAAAAAAATTAGTGTAAATTTTCCTTTCTTAGTGTATGCACACTCGTTCCCAAACTCGCAATCTTCATAATCAACAACACCAGGCCCCACCTCCTGTTGTTGAACCGTTTAATCTTGAAGAACCGCTGAAAACCACACTCCTCCCCACTACAATGGTAGTCAACGATACATGGCTCCAATTGCTCGAGCCCCCACCGAGGGTTACGATAGAGCCAATTGTGTCCCTGAAATCAACGCTAACTTTGAGTTTGAAGCATGCTTTATTCAAACCTCGTTTCAAAACAAGCAATTCTGTTGGACATGACAAAGACGATCCTCCATGCCCACATCGATATTTCACCAAGATCACTTCTACGATGAAGTTTCCCGAACGTCCCGGTACGTCGGTAAATGCTTCTGCTTTCACTCATTTTCCCTCGAGGGTGCAGCCGGATTCTGGCTTGAAAAGAACCCTCGATCGAATTTCAAACATTGGGATGATCTTGTTTCAAATTATCAACAAAATTTTTCCCTCCTTCCAAAACCCCAACTCTTCGAAATGAAATCACGAGATTGCAACAAAGATTTGATGAGCGTTTTATGAAGATGGGATAGACTTAATGATCTTCTCGGGCATGTCCACATCAGGATTTTCGGAATTGCATCCAACTTGATACATTCTATAATGCCTTGAACTCTAACGACCAAGATTCGTTAAATTCCGCCGCGGGTGGCAACTTTTTGGACAAAATGCCTCGTGATTGCCTAAGAATCATTGAAAGCAAGTCCAAAGTCCGTAATTCACGCAACAAACCCGTTGTTGCCAAAGTGAGTGCGAGCACTTCCACCCCCGGGACTTCGTCCGTAGTTGCCTGAGTAAGAAATTGGTGAAAGCTTACTCTTGATAAGAAAATCACCTCTACTCCTGTCAAAGGGTTGTTTTTAGGGATGTATGTGTTACTTGCGGTGGTGCTCATTCCTACCAAACTTGTCCAGCCACTTCTGGCAATGTTTATAGAGATAATATCCAAGAATATGTCTCTCAAGCAGCCGCAGCTAACTACAACCAAGGAAACACCGGTTATCGAGCCCAGATTTCAAATCAAATTCGACCACCCGGTTTTCCTCCCGTTCAAAACAATCATATGCAAAATCAAGGAAACAATCAGAATCGTTACAACCAAAACCGAGGGAATTTCAATCAAGCTCCAGCTTACCAACCCCCGGTTCATCAAGGTCAAGTCTATCGACCTCAGGTTGTTCAACCTCCTGCTTATCAAGCTCCCGCCTATCAAGCTCCAGCTCCTCAAATTCAAGGTGTATCAAAGGAAGATTTCCATAGCTACGTAAAAGCTAATGATGCTGTGATGAGGAACATGCAAACTCAAGGTCAAAACATGCAAAATCAATTGAACAACTTGGCTACTTCAAACCAAAGACTTGAAAGTATGCTAGGTAACTTCATCAAGATGAATACCGCCTCTACTTCGGGAACTCTTCCTAGTAACACCGTTACTAACCCGAAAGAGGATTTAAAAGAAAGATTATAACCGCCTCGAGATCGTCAAAAAGAGCTACGCCGATTTTAAAGGTAAACGAATGGAGTTTTCAAGTTGGAGATAAAGTTAGGCTAAGGTTTCGCCTTGAAAGGGGTTGTTGGAACCCAATAATCACCTCACTTCATATTATGAACAAGAATATAAGATGAGATAAAATGGAAGAAGTTGTAGAGAGAAGTAGAGAGAGAAAGTAGAGAAAGAAAAGATGGTGATTTGATTTCCATGCAAAAATTACAAATTAGGGGAATTAACAAGAATCCAACCCCCTCTCCATCCTTTGGAGAGGGGTATTTATAGTTACTACCAAGAGGCTTTCATGCCTTGGTATTTCTATGGGCCGGGCTCGGGAAAATCTACTTGCCGGCTTTCGCCCGATTCAGTGACCACGGTTTGATTAAATTTAAGAAGCCCGGTTACCCGTGTTAGCATATTACAACGTATTAATTATTAAATGACCGAGACCTAGTATAATTAATGAACGAACTTCCATTGTTCGACTCATTATTTTGAGGGCTAACAATCTCCCCGAAGTGAGTTCAGTGTGACACTCTTTCATGAGATTAAATTATGATTGCTTTTGTCGTTACGCTCTTGTGATCTTTGTCTCTGTCTACGTTGAAGGCCTTGGTTCCTTCATGTTTGTGATCTTTGATCTTGAGCCTTTTGTCATTTTCTTTAGACTTCGTTTTTCGTACGAGATCTTTAAATCTTTATCCTTTTGTCTGATCGTCTTTGCCATCTTGGATTCTTGTGTCTTGACCAACTTGCTCATTACTTTGCTATCATCTTTAAAGCTTGTCTAACAATCTCCCCCGAAGCTTGATTTCTAAGGAGTTATCTTTAATATCAGAGGTTTGCGCATGGAAGTCTTTGTCTTTATTTCTTTGAGCTTTCTTGATCTTGAATCTTGATGCTTTATAGAATGTCTTTGTAGTTTGAGCATGAGCATGTGGTAATGAATCCGACTTCAGATAGAATAAGGCATCTCCATCTCCATCTTTATGTATCCTGAAATAAAACAGTTAGCAATAAAGTGTGTAGACGAATATGGCTTTGTCATTCGTCTGGATCTGGTTAGATTAACCTTCGATTATGTAGGACCGTTTTACAGTATAAATATTGTGCTTGTGATCAGGTAGATTCAAAGAATCTCCTTGACAGGGTTTCCAGTCAAAGGTTGGATCTTTCTAACACATATGTTTAGATTTACCCATGCTTTCTTGTTCTCATTACCGGAACATCTCAAAGCAGACCAACACGGTAGAGTTGAATAAGATAGTTACTATCTTTCTTGATTAAGTCGCTCAATTCTATTTCTTGGAACAAGTTTGATTCATATTGAATCGCACCATCGTTTTTTTCCAGTTGACACAAGTTCTATTCATATAGAATCTCGCAAGTCACCTACCGCAGTGCTGTTTGATGATGACACTGGAAGGATTTCCATTCGTCATTGTGAATTACTAAGGGAGTAATCACTCTGAATGTTCTGGCAGGATTCACAAGGATAATGCGATAGGACTCTGGTTAACAGCTTGTGAATTTAATGATGTTCAACAAGTGTTTTCATAATAAGTTGTCCTATTGAGGATTATTTGATGATATCTTGGCTCTAGACTCGATTAGTGCGTTTTGGGTTTAGTAATCGGAAGGGGCTGGAACAGACCTGCCACCTATTCGAATATTTTAACTTACTCGGATGAGAAAAGATCAATAGAAGGTGTGTGTATCTCGTGACAAATGAGGACAAAGTTTCTTTGAGAGAAAACCGAATGGCTGGGAAAGGTTGGGCATTGCATCACTGGGGTCCTTGATGTGTCTTCAATTACAGCAATCATCCATTGTGATTCTGAAAGGCATTATGTATTAACCCGGTTTCTGCCTAAGATATGTGTGGTGGGCTTCTATCTTTTCACCCTTTATCCATACATTTCTTTTTAATTCTTCAACCCCTTCAATATTACCAAGACTGTCATTACTAACTCATTGTTGTGATGTTCCAGTGTTAGTCAATCTGAGTTTAGTCGGGCATTCTTCCCTTATACACATTCATCTCCATCATACCTAAGGACTGTATTTCTACTATGGAGTGTATTTGGTAGATCCCTCCGGTTCTGGTTGGATCATAGGAAAATTACTCTAAACCTTACCACCTTATTGGTCTTCAGTATCTGTCAGTCTGAAATATGATGTTGTAGGGTTATGAGATCAAACCATGACAAACGTTTCCGAATAGCACTGTGAGTTCTTTTAGATCACATTTTAATTACATTCTCCCCGTATTTTTTAAATTCTAAGTCATTCGATTTTGAAATACAATGTGTGATTAAATTTTGTCTTGAAAAGGCCATGGGGAAAAATGTTTGAAGCTTAGCATGAATGCCTTTTGGAACTGTTCATCTTGCTCCCCTCAATGTTTTACATATGTTTGCACCAATAAAATTGATAACCAAGTTGTAAAATCGATAAAAAAATTGTGGTGAACACTTAGTCATCTTATACTATCATTTATTGGAATTGTCATTATTATCTTGTTGTTATTAGGAGACTTTTTGGAAATGGTTTGAATACATAGAGATGGGTCATGAGATGTGTATCCAAACTCATTAAATGATGTTTTTCGAAAAACTTCCCCCTTGAAAGATGGAGTGTTAAACACACAATTTGGTAAAGATTATGAATCGTCAGTGAGAAGAATTTCTTGTTAAATTGTGTTCCAACATTTTGAATAACATCATGTTAGAAGACTTCTTTCCAACTCTAAGGGTAAGCGCACTTATGCGTACACTCTCTTTTTCTGAGATCAAAACTTTAATGTCTTTGTAAGAAGAGCTCAAGACCAAGAAGAAAAGTTGTAATTCTCGTTGTTAGGATAAGTTATCTTTATCGATAAATTTTCCTTTGTATTGAAGTCCGGGTTACGTACTGATTTTGCACATTATAGACATTAAGGAAAACTTAGAATGTACATGTTTGAAAACTTTTGAAACTACTGCGTTCGAACTTCATTTACTCGCCCGTGTCGATATTATGCATAATTTATAGGTACGCTAATGTTATCGATTCCAAGATGAGGACTATTGTCTGAGAAAGAATTTATTTTTTTTAAAACCTTTTCTGATTTTTTGATTTGTTTTTTTTTCTGATATTTTTATATTTTTTTTAATATTTTTTTTTTAATAAAAAATATTTACAGTTGACCCTCAGCATTGTTATGTGATGGTGAAATAGTAATTCCAACTCTTGTCGTGATGTAGCTGTCTTGTCTGCTGGAGGAACAACTTTTGGAACCAGCTTTGAACTGGACGGTTCATTGCTGTGGTCGTGAATTCCGAGTTCTGAACTGTTATGATCAGAAACCCAATATCTCCTTTCAATTCATTATTATGACAAGGAAAATAAGATGAGATAAAATGGAAGAAGTTGTAGAGAGAAGTTAGTGAGGAGAATAGTATGAGAGAAGTAAAAAGTTGGAGTTTACTTCGTAAAATTACAATTAGAATTATACTAGAATCAACCCCCTCTCCATCCTTGGTGAGGGGTATTTATAGTTAATACCATGAGGCTTTCTTGCCTTGGTATTTATACGGGCCGGGCTCAAGGATTACTTGGGCTACGCCGATAACACGTGGACCGGTTAGATTTACATTTAAAGGCCCGGTTTTCCGTTTTGTAGCCTAATTCAATGTTAATTATTAATGACGAGAATAGTATAATTAATGAACGAACTTCCATTGTTCGACTCATTATTTTGAGGCTAACAGGGGGAAGTTATTAAACCCCAGATATGCCGGACCTTCAAGGTGGTTGAAAGGTTGGAGCGTTGCTTACATAAATGCTGTGCTTCCTCAAGTGCTGAAGCGGGTCCACATAACGTTTCATGTATCCAACTTGAAGAAATGTTATTCTGACGATCCATTAGTCGTTCCGTTGGAAGGACTCCAAGTGGATGACAAGCTTCATTTTGTTGAAGAGCCTGTAGAAATCATGGATCGCGAAGTCAAACAATTGAGGCGAAGCCGTGTCCCAATTGTCAAGGTTCGATCGGTCTCTAGGCGAGCGTCTTGGTTTACGTGGGAACGTGAAGATCAATTCAGGAAGAAATATCCACACCTCTTCACCAAGACTGCACCGTCGTCAAGTGCCGTGTGATAAGCCTTGAGGACAAGGCTCATTTAACGGGGGAAGACTATAACACCTTGTGTTTTAGGTCATTGTACGACATTATGTAATGCACAATTTATTTTTAGGGTTTTACGCGTTTTCTCTTAAACCGTAAACGTTAAGTTAAATCCGCCTAGTTAAACTAAAAAAAATGATCATTCAATGCTAAATGGGCATTAATACAATTAATGTTTTATCAAGCAAGTTGTTATCATGATTATTTAGGAGGTAATTATTAACATTGCACATTTTTTTTTTATGTTACGTTAAGTGTTTACGTTTCGCGATTAAAAGTACGTTTAATGCCTTCCCGGAAAGCACGTTTAACTTAGTACGCCTTCATCAAATACTCAAAAAATTTTGTACTCAATACTAAAGTTTATTTAACTTAAGTATTGATCAACTTTTACATATTCAATATAAAGGAATTCAAATCATAACTTACATGTACAAGTTATACATTTTTCTAAGTTCTATACTACATTATACTTTATATAATACAAGTATACATTATATAAATGATCAAATACATATCTAACTTATACATATACATATATTTCGTGTAATATGACTAGGAAAGCAAGATAGGACCAAGGAACCATCACAAATATCTTCATACATGCATCTTATATCAACTTGATCTCATGACTAGCTTTCTTATCCAAAGTAAGCTTCCACTTTCTTTCCTAGTCCTTCCACCTTTCACATGATCAACTAGACATAATAAATATCTTCATGAGTCCCCAAGTAGTATATATATGCATGCATATGAGAGCTAGGGACTCATACACTTCACCTCTTTACAAGAAAAATCACAAAACTCTCCCATTTTCTCTCTAGAGCTCACGGCTCAAAACACCTTCCAAACACAATCCATAGTTTGATTTTCTTTCACCATTATGAGTGTTTACGTATCATATCTATAAGGTATTGTAAGAAGAATTGCGAAGGGGTTGGGTAAGCTTTGTAAGGGTTTAACAAGATATTGCAAGATTTGGGTTGGTTTTTTGTTTGAAATTTGGGGTTTTTCACCAAATATTCTCAACGCCATGGTTGTTAATCACAAAAAGGGGTGGGATTGTTTTTTCTCTTCTCTACTCATCCAAGCAAGGTTATATATAAGGCTTAATCATTTCATAACTAAGATTTTATGTGTTCATATGTTATATTTAGCTAAATCACCATTTAGGGTACTTTTGAATATGTAAAATGAATTTTTACTTATGATCATTGTTTTGTACACTTATTTACATGTTCATTCGCCTCTGTTATATTATGTAAAAGGAATTTATAAGTGTTTTTACATGTTGGTTAAGTATTAACATGTATAAGTGCAAATTGGGGTTTTAAATGATTGACTTATGGAGTTGCAAATGAAAATAAATGTACTAACATGTTTAATACTTGTTATCTTGGTTATTCTTGAGCAAAGTATGACCTAATGGATTTTATATATGTAAAACATAAGATAGAAATGTTGTGAAGTAGTTGTGTAATAGGTGTGAAGCTATAATGGTTACTAAATATCATGCTTAAAATCATGTCTAAATCACAAAGCCTTAAACTTTCTGTGATTAGTCCCGGAATTTCTTAAACATTCCCTTTTATGTTTTATAATTATGCTCGCGCTCACTCGCGCTCGTCTGCGTGCGCACCGAAATGCTCCGCTCTCGGAACTGAAATCCGATTTATCAAACGATGAAGATAGCTAGTTACGAGTTTACGACGCTAAAATACTTGATAAAACATATTTGTAAAAGTTTACTATTCATGGCAGAAAACTTATACTGTGTATACATCAAATTATGATAAAATATCTTTCAATTACATAACGTGTTTGAAAGAATCGCTTTAAAAACGGAGCTATAAACGAATAAAGATACGACAATATAAAAAAGGGTTGTACGTTAATTAAAAGTATACAAGTGATTATATAGCTGTTAGAACAGTAAAAACACTATTCATCATGAATCTCAAAAACTAGAATGTTATTTTATGTTCACTCGTTCTTAATACGGAATGCCAAGTTTTGTGTTGGAGGGCGTAAGATAACGCGGAGAAAGAGAAGAAAGAAACGGGCTTATAAACGACAAAGTTATGTCCATTTTTACTAAAGACGTAATTTTAAACCGTTTTTACTTTATAATTACGATTTCTACTGAAACAAATAGATGGTGATATAAGCTATATAGATTTTATATGTTATTAGTTATCGATGTGCTATATTATAGGGAATAATCATAATGAGGCTTCTTCTTCGGATGTCGTATTGACGAGTTGGTGGATTTGACGATTTTAAAGTGTCTAAAATCCTCATAGTCATGTCATGATCTTAAATTATGTGCCTGAACGTTAGTACGATGATATAACTATATAGGATTATATACAGTTGTTGTTAGACAACGTATTTGAATACTGATTCGACCTATATTAAACTAGGGTTGCATTCGAGCGTTAGCGTGACACGTTTGTACTTGATATTTTTTTATCAGTTTACTCATCAAGGTGAGTTCATAGCCCATGTTTTACAATTATAAATTACAAGTTTTTTGGGTGACAGAAACATATGCATGTTTTACAACTTGGTACGCAAGTGTACATTTTATCATGATTACGTTTTGCTTCTATAGTAGCGATACCCACTATGCCCTGAGTCATGAACTGTTAATTAATGGAATGTGAGCGCGATTGTTATAGATAGATATATTTAGGATGGACCTCCGTTCGGTGTGACTAGCTATCCACTGGAATCGAACGTATATCATGTCGGATACTGGATGTTACGGGTTGAACATCATCATGGGCAATGTAGGCAATATTTATATATTGTATTCAATTATGTCAAGCTTCAGTGTCATGAGCTTAGGTAAACTTAATTACATTTTTGTGATGTCTGCATCTGTTGCATTATCACGGGGAAAGTCTTGCGGTCCCTTCATACACATTTACATAAACCATGAAATTCACCTGATCTTTTTGTTGACGTTTTAAATGCAATGCTTTTCCAGAGGGGTCATTAAGGACGAGGTGCGAAGGAGTACATTGGTGGTTATATTTTGATGGGTCATGCATTAAAGATTTAAGACGCATTACTTTTGTACTAATCTATTACTGGCTGGAAATCTTTGTCTATAATAAACAAGTAAACAATGTATATAAGCTTTGGGCTTTTGTAACACATACTTTATTAAATCCATGTAATCAGTTTTTTTAAACGGACTTTTTGGTCGTTCTTATCATTATCTTGTGTTGTTGATCTGAGAAGAGTTATACGCCCCGGACCATTATTTTGCTTTTTCTGCGACCCAATTTGGGGGTTGATGTTAACTAGTGATTTTGAAAAATCTCGTGGCATTTAAGCCTAAAATAAGCCACCAAAATAGCTTTTAAATAAGTCGGAATAAGAAATTATAAAAAAATAAGCCTATTTAGCAACATATGTTATTTCAAACCATCATGACCACAATATCATAAACTACAGAAACCTCCTTTTTTCTTCTTTAAATCCGACGAAACTAAACTCCTCTTTTTATATCTTTTAGTTTCCAAAAATCGTAAGATTTTTTTACAAGCCGATCACTTGTACAACTAACATCTATGCGTCAATACAACACCCAAAAGGACAAAACAAAATTTAAATTGACAATTTACAAGAAATTCTTAAAAAAATAGATTTTGACACGAGTAAACAGACAACCCAAACTTTGTTTAAATGAATTAACGAGCACTAGATTCAACACAATATATCACCAACCTTCATGTTTTTTGATCAAAGTTGAAAAACTATTATGTTTGTGTGTGTGTGTGTGTGGTGTTCGGACGAACCAACAAGGGAGAGAAAGGGAGGAGATTTTTTTTGAAAATGAACTATGTCTTTCAAAAATGAGGATAATGATATTTTAAGTGTACCAACTATGGACACTATTGCTAAAATCATGCCTTGATGTCCCCTATGGGACTAGAACCTGATTTGGTATCCAAGGGGGTCTCGGGTCTTTCTTTTTCGTGTCAGGATCACTTAAATACCCGTAAAACTTAATCGTAAAAATTTTCCCAAGGTTAATTAGATTTGTATTCACCTTAAAAAATAACTTTTCATTAACCTAGGTTCTTATACACGAATTTTTATACTTTTAACCTTCAAAACTCATTTTAGGACATTTAACGAACGTTTTGGTCAAGGAACTCATTTTTTGGGATTTTTCTCTAAATCGCACGACGTCAAACAACCCGGAATACAAATAACATAATAATAACCTCCAAAAAGGAATATTATTCACAAATAACCATAAATTACCATAATTCTCATAAAATCACCACCGTCAACATGGTACATTATCTGAATAAATTGACGAAAGTCAAATAGTCAAAGGACTATAAATTAAATATTCAGAACACAAAAGGGCAAGGGTTACAGGTTTGGAGATATCAGGAGAGAAAACGTGCTAACCTAGTTACTTCATTACTACTGTTATGAAAATATTTTCCTGTGCAATGTTAAACTATGGTTTCATAAGATGGTTTTAAGGTCGATAGACTTTGAATAGCTTTTATTTAGTTTATCTATATTCTCGCGATTCTGCTCAGTCAAATCGTTTAGGAGGTAGGATATCCAGGTTGTGATGATTAAATCCAACTATTCCATAAATTTATCTAATAACCTATTAAGATTATTTAACGCCCACTCTGAAAGAGTTCTGTGCTTTTTAAGTATATTAAGTGATAAGTGCGGAGACCGATTAGTTCCTACACTAGGGATGGAGTCACTAGTCCTCCCTAGTACCCGATGGATCCCATATTGACATGTTAAATCTAATATGGGGAAAGTACAGGTCCAAACACCCGTTCTACAAACTAAGGGTTACACGATAGTCAAGAAATTCTAACGAAAACCAAAATCTAACAGGAAAACAACATCATAACTAATAGTAACTTCATAACTAGGCCCTACACTTTAAGTGCTTCTTGCTGCTCAAGGTATAGAAACGACCTGCACTCCTCGTATCTCGCTGCCTCAGTAATCATAGATGAAGATCATAATTCTTAACAGTATTCGTATTTAATCGATTAAATACAAAAAGTAAATCAAGTGTGCTCTCCCTTGGATCTAGGTGGAATACTCTTTTGAAGATTGGAAGCCTTTGTCGCCTCTCCAATTGGCTGTAGAGGAAAGTTTAAAGTGATTGTCGAAATAGCTTGAGTGATGGCCTCTATTAATAAGTATCAAACCTGTTACTGCGTAACTAATAAGGGTGTTACGCCGTAACCTTCTTACACGACATTCCATAAATAATAAATTGTTGCGGCGTAACCAAATATTACGTTACGCCATAACCTTCAAATAATTTACATACGTACGTGATCTTCATTCCTTATTTGTGGATCTTCATGGTTACGGCTAAACCATAAGGGGTGTTACGCCGTAACTCTATCTTGGGTAAGTTTCCTTCCAAATGCATGGTTACGGCGTAACTAGATATGGTGTACCTATAAGTTGTCCTTGATCTTCCGTACTTTTTAAATATTGTTACGGTGTAAACCATTTTTTGTGTTGTTACGCCGTAACATTCTTCAGATAATTACACTTTAAGCCCTTTTTCCCTTGTTTCTTGTCATTTTCCTGCATTTCACCTGAAAACTACAAAATGATAGAAAATATCTCATTTTCGAGTATTAGTGAAACATTTGCAGGTAATATAGGGGGTATTTTGCTACTAAAAAGTATTAAATATTTGATGTTATCACTGACATTTTGGATAAGGGGAGAAAATATGATTAAAACTATGCAACTAATAAACGTGATCTAAAGAGACTCTAGTGCTAGCTTCTCCCTTGTATGTGCAAAAGGCTTTTGATAATCGATGCACATATGCAGGGGGAGCATTTTCAAAAGATGAAAAATCAAGGTGCAAAAACTTTGATTAATATCACAAGTACTTAGATTGGTTTTTCAATATGGGTTTTAATGGCAAGAATGGGGATACCCAAAAGACTAACCATGTATTTAATTTTATAGAGTTATAAGATGGTTAAGGTTAGGTATCTGTTCCATGATCCAGCCAGAACTAGAGGGATCTTACCATGGACATTAATTATATAGTTATAGAGTCCATAGGTTGTAAACAAAAAATAGTAAAAGTGAGAATGGGAATAATGTCGGACTTAAGGACAAAGCTAAAAAAACAAATGGAATTAAACCCTAACAAGGTGTTAGTGTTGAAGTATTAGTAAGCATTGTAGGTGTTGAAGAATGAAAAGAAATGTAATGATAAAGAGTGAAAGAAAGAAAGGCCCCTCCTACACTTAGGCGAAAGAAACGAAGTCAATAACATATGCTATCTGAAACCCTAAAGCCGTTTGTATGGTTTTGAAGATAGACCATTAGACCCATTGATGATGCAATAACCCTCCCTAGCAACGTTAGAATCTCTTTAAAAGATATTTGCTTCATATTCTCACGGAGACTAAACACGTTATCTATCGACTTTCTTACTCCGAGTTAATTGGTGTTGAAAAGGTGGCAGTCAACTCCAGCCTCTGATTACTAAAATCAAAGTGCACTATAGAGTCTAGTGCCATTAAAGAGATCATTATAATCTCAACTAGAACACTATTCCAATATATTTGTTTTCCCACACACTGTGAAAAGAAGTTAAATATCAGAGTCCTTACGTATTTTCCTCGTGATATTTCCAGAACCAAATCAGAGTGATACCTATCGTATTCACAATGATGATGGAAATCCTTCCAGAGCCAACATCAAACAAGCTTTGCGGTAGGTGATTTGTAAGATCCTATATGGATCAAACTTGTAACACTGGATATCGATTCATTCCAGATTATGAATTGACGATTTAATTTGTAAGATAGTAAACTGTAACCGATTCTACTCTTACCGTGTTGTTTTTTTTTTTATGCTTTTAAGATTCTTCGGTAACGACGAACAAGCTTCGCGCGCCGCTGCAAAAACCTATCAAGGAGATTCTTTTGAATTCTACCTGATCACAGGCAGTATTTATACTGATTAACAGGGAATCGTGGTTATTGCAACCGTATTCGACGAAGTGACAAAGACACTTTCGTCCATATATGTTGTTTATCACTAACCTAAACCTGCAGGAATTCTTGATGGTGGCAGCAGCTGGTCCAAGACAAGTCAAGTTCATAACCGCATGCTCATACTCGTTCGACAAATATAAAGATATGATGAAAGCTCAAATATATGTTATTCAAGTCTTCCACTACTCTGATACTCAAAAGGTCTTCCTTAAAGTAATTATGTGTTCAAGATGAAGCAATCCAAGGGAGATAATCCAATAGCTTTCAAGATAAAGAAAAGTATGAGCATGTCGGTCCAAAAGGTCACAGGATCACAAGGAGGCAAGAGATTACAAGATAACGTAAAGAGATGAAGTTTGGTTGATGATCTCAAAGAAGCTCAAGATCACAGATTATTAAGCAAAAAAAAAAAAAGGGTAGGAGCAAGCTCAAGATCAAGCTCACTACATATTTATGCAAGATATAGATTAATGATGAAAGACAACGAGCAAGAACGAAGACTATCATAGAATTATAGGCTTAAGATTTTTGTAACTTGGAGTGACCTCCCTTAGGAGGAGATTGTTATGAATTAAGAAAAGACTCGATCACTTCCAATATAGTATATTGTAGCTCGTAGTCTAAGCGTTCGATTATGAGAAAGCTAACTGGGCCAAGATCATGGCACATAAGCCCTTGGTTTCGGCAATAGTGAAGTACTTTATAAGCTCTCCATCCTATGGAGTGCGGTGTTGGTCATTTGTAATCACACTAGTTTATGTTATTTCTCTTTTCTCTCTCTACATTTGTCCAACCATCCTTTCTCTAACTAGTTTCTCTTAAATCTCATCTAGGATTACTTACTTGTGTATATTATCACCTTCTAGGAGATTTATACCACTTTCATTGGGAGGAATATACCACTTTCATTAGGAGAAATATACCACTTTCATTGGGAGCAATATACCACCTTCATTGGGAGATTTATACCACCTTCATTGGGAGATTAATATCATTTTAATTAGGAGATTTATACCATTTTATTAGGAGATTTATACCATTTTCATTGGGAGATTTATACGTGTTTTTCTCAGGCGATTTATACGTATTGGCTTAGGCGATTTATACCACTTTTGTTGAGTGAAATATACATCATTTGTCTCAAGAATTCTTATTTCACGGTTTCTTCTTTGATTTATAAAATCCCGTGAAATATTCACTTATTTTCTTAGTTTTATCAAGATTTGTAAAATCCCGTGTAATTACAATTCTCCATCACTTTAATCAACCAACACTTTAACACAACAACCTCTAATCACTAAACGATCAAGATTTTTTATCTTTTCACATTTCATAATCAATTGAAAATGACTACCTTAGCTGAATACATGATAGTTGTCGGTGCTGAGAACCATCCTCCTATGCTTGACAAGACAATGTATAACTCATGGGAGAGTCGTATGTTGCTCTACATCAAAGGAAAGAAAAATTGTAGAATGATCTATTAAGAATGGACCTCTTGTCTATCCAACTATTGAAGAAGAATGTCAAATTCGAAAGAAGAAATATGATGAAGTACTCACTAAAACAAGAACTGGCTTCAAGATAACTGTGTGCTTAAGGAAAAATATTGTTTTTCAGGTCCCCAAATGATGTGTATGCTCTTGTCAAACCATTTTCAGTTTGTAAAAGATATCTGGGACAGAGTCAAAGTACTCATGACAATGTACTTATACTGTTATATCAAAGAACATGAATGTAAACTGTACGATGAGTTTGACAAGTTTAGTTCAGTCAAGGGTGAAACACTCCATGAATAGTACTTGCGCTTTGCTTAACTTATAAATGATATGCACACAATTGGCATGACAATGCAACAAGTTCAGGTGAATACAAATTTTCTAAACGCTCTTCCACCAGAATGGAGCAAGTTCGTAACTGATGTCAAGTTAGCCAAGAATATGTATACTACCAACTATGATCAGTTGTATGCATATCTTAGTCAACATAAGGGACATGAAAATAAAGTTTGATATGTGTGTGAAAGTAAACAGATCCTCTTGTTTCGGTTGCTAACTATCAAACTCACTCACATTTTGCTTATTATCCATAACAGCTATCATCAACTCATCAAACAACTCATTCTTCTCAACCATACTCACCAACTTATGAAACACCTCATCATTCATTACCATACCAACAAGGAATTCAAACTCAACTCAATCATACACCAACATATTTTTCCTCAATGTGCATATCATACCTTTCAAATTCACAATAAACAACCACAAGAGAGTTTCCTAACTAGACTCGGTCCTACTGTTCTAGTATTTCTACCAGGAGCTGATCCCCCATGCTGGTCTCAACAAAAGCACATGGCATTTATGTCGATGTAGTAGCATTATGATTTTCTTCAAACCAACAACCAACTCAGAACATCTTCTAATCTAAGAAACCAAGCTACCATTCAAGATGGCAAGGTTATTGTTCAACAAGTTCAAGGGAGATAAGGTCAGAGTTTTGCTGGTATAGGAACTAAGGGAAATGCAAAATGTTCAAGGGAAATAATGCAGCTGGTCAAGCAAGGGTTGTTAAGTGTTATAACTATCAGAGTGAAGGGCATATGGTAAGGCAGTGCACTCATCCTAAGAGACCAAGGAACTCAGCATGGTTTAAGGAAAAGTTAATGCTGGCTGAAGCACAAGAATCTGGTCAAGTATTGGATGAGGAGTAGCGACATTTTTAGCAGATCCTAAAATTGCAGATTGTCATGACATTCAGCCAACAATCATTCACAATGCTGCTTTTTAGACTGATGATCTATATGCCTATGACTCCGACTGTGATGATATATCTTCTACAAAAGCGGTTTTAATGGCTAATCTCTCAAGTTACAGTTTAGACGTCCTCTCCGAGGTAGCACAACATGACACCTATCAAATTGATATGCTTAATCAAAGTGTGCAAGAGACGCAGAACTTTGAACAATCTCTTATTGACTATGTTCCAGATAACCAAATAACAAGTGATAGCAATATCATTTCTTATTAACAACATCTGCAACAAACGCAAAATACGATTGTTTAAGATTCTAACTCTTTTGCACAACAAGATGCCATGATAATGTCTGTGTTTGAACAGCTGTCTAAACGAATGTCTAGTCACGTAACTAATTGGGATACGGCTAATCATGAAACCAAAATTGTTAATGAATCCTTAACCGCTGGGCTTGAAAGGTATAAGGAACGAGTTAAAACATTTGTACATGATAACATCAAATATTTAATACTTTTTCATATTAAATTCTCGCATTTATTGCCTTGCTTTAAATAACTTTTATATGAATTTGATATTTATTTCAATTATTTTGTAAATTTAGGAAAATTAAGGCATTGGAACGGAAAATAGCGAAAAAGGGCAAATTTAGTATTGATACTAATTTATTTATTATAGGTACTAAAATATTCCTACTATATTATTTAGTAGGGGTACTATATTTTTATTAATTAATGATGCTGAAATTGGAAGCTTTGAAGATGTTACGATGTAACGGCCCGCTGGGTTACGCCGTAACCACTTAGTTATTACGTAGATTTGAAAGATCACTTAATTAATATGAAGATTCGGTGCTGACGAGGCTTTACGGCGTAACATCATATATAGTTACGCCGTAATCGTTTATTATGGAAAAGATTTCGATGATTGACTAAGGGTTACGGCGCAACGCGAGTATTATTTACGCCGTAACCAAAATATCACATAAAGAAGGAAAGCCGCGTCATGAAGTTTACGGCGTAACCATGTATTGGGTTACGCCGTAAAGTCACAGGGACTAATATTGTGCGAAAGTTATACATTGTTTCATTATTCACCCTTAACTCCGAGGACTAAACTCGCCATATGACCAAAGATCCTTTTTTTAATTATAAATGATATCATTTGATATTCAATTCTATTCAATTGTACAGTTGGCGGGTGAGCCAAAAGAAAGAAAAAGGAAAAAAATACTGTTGCAGTTGGATTATAGGGCAAACCCTTCGGGGGGTTTGTGCCATGGTGTTTGACTAAGGGATCGAGAGATTAAGTTCGCACAACTTGTAATTATACTTCAATTTTTGTGGTGAATTTAATTTTATTATTTTAGCTTATTGGACTCCATCTATATAATTGTTGTGTCTTTTTTTTATTAGTTATGTTTGCATTATTTGTCTTTGGCATTTAATTATTTTAATTATCTTATGATTATTATATTATGATCTCGTTGTTTTATCTTTTTCTTTATTAATATATATAGTGCACTTTGAAACCCTTAGACTCCCAGTTAGGTTTTGATATAAGGTTGAGCGCGTACTAAAAGTGAGTATAAGGTATCCCAATCCTTGTGTGCGCAATTGATTGCAATAGAGTGGCCAATACTCTTTAATTGTTGACTTGTCTAATATGAAGAAACCAGTAGCATAAATTTCCTGGTTAGGAGAACGAGCTAATAAGGAGACCACCTTTTAGAATAAAGCGGTATCTTATAAGTTAAAATAATCTCAATTGATGTCATACTGAGAATAGGTTAATTCTCCCTGCGAGTTCATTCTACTCAGTAGACATAGGTTAGGTTTCAACTATCAAATTGGACCTAATGATTCTAGTCCCCATCTAAGATTGCGATAAGACATTGCACTAGAGATCATAGTAATTAATTGCGTTCTTCCTTCCTAATTGTTCACCACTATACCAATTCCCTTTTTGACCAGCTAGGCTTACCACCTCCACAATAATCTCAATTATTCAACATGATTTCTTTCTTGCTTTCTTAGGTAGAATAATAAAATCAATTTGACGATTAAGGACACAAACCGTTCTTTAGGTCGACACCTGTTCTTACCAAATCACTACACTATACATGATAGGGTACATTGCTCTTTAGTGTGTAGGAATAGTTGAGGTAGTTAGGGTTTTATAAATGTCAAACATGATGTAGTTTTATTTAAAAGAAATTACGCATCAAGTTTTTGGCACCGTTGCTGGGAACGGTTTTTGTTGTTTTTAATTGTTTGATTGATATGTGTGTAATTGTTTGTGCTTGTATGTGTGCTTAAAAACTTTGTTCGGTCTCCCTTTTCTACCGTGTTGGCATGATTGGAAGACTGTTTGGTACTGCGTAACCAGTCAGTATGTTTACGGGCATAACGTGGTTTCTCTCTTCTCGTTTGTGTGAAAAAAAAAAAATCATTTCAGACTTAGATATGGTGTGATTTGGTAGTGCTTGTTACGACATATTTGGGTCTGAAACACCAAAAATAGTTTGGGCATTGCTTAAACCTTAAAATTTTATTCCTGAGTCAAGTAATTGCCATTAACGTATGCTCCTCTTTTTGCTTAGTTTTATTACACATTTAATGCACAAGTTTGTTAGTGTGCAGGATGAGCAAATATTTATAGGTTAAGGAGATGACATGAAGATTGGACATGTGTGGAGATGTCCAAATAAGCATGTGATGGAGGCTAGAGTCGAACTTAACGACTCTTTAAATAAATAAAAGTCCTATCCTTTTAATTGTTTTCTGCATTTAGTTGGTTTTGTATATTTCTTACTTGGTTTTGCAGGGTTTCTAACTGCATTAAGGGGGCGGAATTTTGAGTAACTTTTCCTCATTATTGTGTGGTAAGATTGCTACTAATAGCAGCAATTACGGCGTAACCATATGAGTTACGCCGTAATCATTGACGTTACAGAGTAATGCTTTCTATGATTACGTCGTAACTAGACTTTATTAATAATTTTTGAAATGGTCATCCTCATAATTATGGCGTAACCCAATCCTTGGTTACGCCATAATCCCTGACTGCTAATCATTAAATCATTTGAAATTTTACAAAACCGTGTATATTGGTAAATGAACTTTGTGGGTATGTTCTCTGAAAACCCTCACGAGACTTCACTCGTCCACTTGGGCCACCAAGTGGTTTAAAAGGCTTGTTGCATACGCTAAATGCAACCGTGATTCCTACGAAAGTGAGTTAGGATTTGTAATTTGTATATTTTGTGCTATTTAGTGCTTTTTATCCTAGTTTATGCTTTTGGTATTAGTCTTTCTTGTAGTTATATAGGTAATGCACAGGATGAGGTGCCAGGATGCTAATCAAGTTGCGAGGAAGCATCCTGAACCAGCCTAGTTGGATGCTTTGTTGGTTGTTGAAGAAGTTAGCTGTGATGATGGATGTTGCTCGAGGAAGCAGACTTGGAGCATGGCTTAGAGCATGTTGTCTCTTTATCACACCGAGCAAATATAGGGGTGTAATCCATTCCATTTCTTACCCTTCCTATTTAATTTTTATATGCATAAGTTTGACTCAAGTGGGGGGAAGGGATGAGAAATAAACACCTATTTGATTATATTTGCCTTCATTTTTCTAGTTTATTTTGAAAAATGTTTCATTAATAAAATTTTGACATGTTTTTCATTACTTAACTAGTTAAGACTATACTGAGCACACCTACCTTATAAATCCATTATGTGAGGATAAGCCTTTTCGTTTTCCCCTTATACATAATCCAATTAAAATGAGTGTGCTGGTGGCTGTAGTAGACTTTAGAACTTGACCTGGTTTATCTTTTCGAGACCACCAAAATGAGCATTGCACCTAGTGTAATCGGTGTAGCTGTAATAAAAGGTAAATTTTAGGATTATCCCCAAATAGCCCATTGATTAGTCAACCTAAATGTTAAACCCCTTGTTGCACTCATCTTTAGTACAAAGATACCCCTAGTACAGACCTGATGAGCTTTTTTCCTTCATTTATTTTAACCTAATAATGTTGTTTCGTCAACACCTACTCGCCAGAGCATACCCTGTAGTTTCTTATTCCGGATGATCGAAGGAGTTTGCTGGGTATAATTTTGGGTTTCACTGGTGGAATTGTGGGTTAAGATAGAAGGGTATTACGAAGAAAAGACGGGTTTTAAAGACAGTTGAATCTCAAATGGGGGGACATACCATGTATATAAGTGTCCCTGTATTGTGGATCTTATATTTATCCTCGTCTTGCGTTCTTGCATAAAAAGAGATAAAGAAGGCAAGCAAGTGTTTTATTAGCCGATCAACATTATAAATCAGCTTATTTTGTCGTATTGTGGTAGTATTTCTGCCTTGTCCATCTGGCGATGATTCCGTCTTTCACGGGAAGTTCTTATAAACCCGTGACATTTCTATCTTTCCTTTTTGTTATAAGTCTATTTATATAATGAGGGCATTGTACAACTCAAGTGAGGGGAAGGGAGATAGAAATGAGGTATTTGTGGAGATTTATGTGCATTTTGGCCACATTTTTCAAATTTTTTTAGCACATAAATCAATTGATTGATGAAGACCGAGTTAATGTAATACATTACAATTTTCATATGCATTAACCTCGAGTATTATGAAGACCCCCCTTTACTCTTGGACCCTCACTTAATTAACTTTATGGGGATTTGAATACGACCAAGTGACGGGAGATTTTGACTTAGGAATCTATTTGTTTTGTGTTTTTATTTAACAACAATTAAATGTGAATCCCATGTCTTTATCCTACCTTATATTATTCTTCGTCCTAACCATTAGTAAAACATGAATGAGGATGAGATCGAATCACGCATATCTATTTAGTCGTTACGGCCATGTATGTGTAATTCAACCACATTGTTGATGTGGTACTTTTAGTTGAAAGATTGTTTGAATGATCAAAACCCTGTAAGCCTTTGTGTTGTGTCAACCCATTTGCCTTTTGAACAGATGCGACTAAAACTCCTAGTGGTGAAGCTAGTTCCTGCCAAGCTTATGATAGAAATACTCGCCATGACCTTGAGCAGTATGGAGTGATCACCAAAAATGAAAAACATAGATTAGTGAGAGTATGAGTGTGATCATTTTTCCATCGTGAGGTGCTCGGTATTGGAATTTCTAGCATAGATACATTTTTAACTTCATATCTCCTGGATAACTAGGGAGATATCTTTGAGAATATTAAAAGTTCTACTTTCAGGGCAAGTAAAGTTCAAGTGAGGGGGATATTGAAAACAATCAAATATTTAATACTTTTTCATATCAAATTTCCTCCACGTTTATTGCATTGCTTTATGTCATTCTGATACTTAAATCGTTTATATTCTGTATTTTAGGTCATTTTGGCAATGGAACGGAAAAGATGCAGAAAAACGGTTTTTACATCAAAATCCGCCAGTTATCATGAGTTACGGCGTATTTGGGTACCAGATTACGGCGTAACGGTTATTACATATGAAATTAAACTGACGAAAGAATTACGGCGTAACGTCCAAAAACGTAAGTTACACCGTAATCAATTAAAATAAATACGAGGATTTCGAGTGCTAGACGAGGCTTTATCAATATATTATGGAAATTAATTGTTGCTTGACTAAGGTTACAGCTCAACGTGATTATTAATTACCCGAAACCATATTAATCTCTTAAAGAGAAGCGAAAGCCGCGTCATAATTTACGGCGTAACGTCAGAAAGTTTACAGTGTAACCAAGTCGGTGAGTTTACACCGTAACCAAATCAATTACGCCATAAAGTATGACTCATCCAGGGACTAAAGTGCACAAATGTTATTATGTTTCAAGAAATTATTATAAACAACAAAAAAGATGAGGGACTACGAGCGTCAAACTTTCAAACTACTATTTTAGTATAAATCAGGGTTCTAAATAGCGGCGCCATAGCGCGCTATAGCGGCGCTATAGCGCGAGGCGTGGCCTCCATGTTACGAAACAGGCCAATGCGTTAGTCATGAGAGGCGTGGCGTGCAATAAGAGCAGCCAATATAGCGCTCTATATAGCGTGAGTTTTTTGAAGGCTCTAAAAATTTCAATGGATTTGAGCTTATTTACTAGTAGTTATGCTTTGGTTGTATGGGATTCGGCTTAGTAACCCGTTACTCCAATTTTAATCTAGTAGATAACTATTATTACCACTCTATAAATATTTTTTTCCGCCTTGAGTCACGCCTTAAAAACGCTATGACGCAACGCCTCACGCTAAAGCTTGAGGCTTGGCTATGCCGCTACGCCACGCTTCACGCTATTTATAACCTTGGTATAAATACATCACATATAATGCATTCCAAGGATCGAATTCAATTATGTGGTTTCTTAGTTGTCGACGAGTGAAGACAAAAAAAGGGTTTTTATTCCCTTTTGGTTACTGTTCGACATACGGGTATAGGGTCGCGAACCTTTCGGGGTTCACCACGGGATCCAACTAAAAGATCGGGAGCATTATTTCAGCATAATTTGTACATGATTCCTCAACAGTTACAGTTTGATTTCGATTAATTATTTTTAATAATTTATTTGGTCTCGGCTTAATTTGTTGATGCCTGATATTTATTATATTTAATAATTTATTAATTATTTTTAATAATTTATTAATGATTCCTTGGTTAATTATTTTTGATCTCCTTTTCTGACTATTGTTCGTTATATATTCCCATGATTATCTGTAATCCCTGAGTTTCGTAAGTAACGGGGTGGTTTGGATTCTGCTTACCCATTATTAGATTATCAGTCAATCTATGGGATCAACTTGGAACTGAGGAAGGATTATTACCCGGTCCCTAGTGTAGAACCGTAACTGGTCTTTCGCACTTATTAACTAAATATACTAAAAGCACAGGAACTCTTCAGATAGGGTTAAAAATCTGTATAGGTTATTAGATAAGTTTTGGGAATAGTTGGGATTAATCACTATGACTTGGATGCCCTGCCCGCGAAACCTTCGGGGGAATGTGGGATCGCAAGAATTATAGTACATATATCTATTCAGGTCTGTCGACTTTAGAAACCACTAATAAAACAAGAATTAGACATTGCACTTGAGATCAAGATAATTCAACCTTGGATATTTAATTAAGTTAAATGGGTTTCCATCTTCTAATGTTTTTCCACTATACCCTCTACCATAGATTGCATAAAACCATTTTTTTTAATTCTTTTCATTTATTCTCTAAAAATTTAATCTCTAAAACCAAGCTTTAAAAAACGTGACACTTAAACTCAGATTTAATTCTGGCCCTTTAGCTCTTTGGACTACTCGGTTTTACCAAAACTACACAACTTAATGATCGGGTTCTATGGCCCGTTAGTGCGTTTGTAAGTGAAACGAGTTTTAATAAATTAAAACTTGTAAAGAAATATTTAAAAGTAAAATACGCCTCAAAAACATATTACATATGTTTTGCCTTAGTAATAAATTATATAAATGTTTTCGCCCTAGTACCTGAATGTTTCGTTCCATGTACATGTTTTCGCCCAAGGTTGTTTGAAAATCACAAGAACATCTACACAAACATCTTTTATACACCACCCATGATTCTTAGCCTACATAAACAACTCATGAGTTCATTTATCAAGATTTTAACCAAAAGAACACCATTTTTGATATTTTCGAGCCTATATATCAACTTTAAGCCATGGAAATCAAATTTTGATGTTCTACCTAGTTATTGCACACTCTAATACATTCAAGGACACACTATAACACATTTAAACACAAACCCATGAACTTTCACTCAACCCTACTCGATTTTGCACATAATTTGACCAAAGACTTGCTCGTAAATCACAAATGGGTTAACCCCGACAAAAACTGTTTCAAACGAGTATTTATTACTCCCCCAAACAAATGATATACCCAAGGTTATTAGGTTGTAACTCCACTTTTAATTATGAAATCCCTAAAAAATCCAATTTTTTACGGTTTTTCGAGTGTAAATAATGAGATTTAAACTAATTCCTTTTGATTAGATGTTGTTAAAGGGATTATAAACAAATTTGTTGTTTACCCTAAGGTTTGAAAAACACGATTTAAGGGAGTTCTTGATCCTAGCCGATTTATGCAAAGAGGAAAAATGAAAAGTTTAAGTGTTTGAGTAGTGTGTGTATAAATCGTCCCATTGGGGAATGTTTATTCAAAAAGTTAGTTTTTAACAGCTTTGGTCCTTGTGGTTTATTAACTCCTTGCATTTTTTATTAACTTTAATAAGCTAAACTATTTGGTACTTTGACATCCTTACGTCCTTTAGTGTACTAAGCTAGTCTATACCATCTTATTTAGCAATCAAGTCCTAAAGTTTAAACAAATCACATATAAAGCCCAAATGAGTTAAGAATAATTAACTCCCCTAAATATTAATTTGTAACTGTCCAAAACCTTTTCCTTTTAAAGATTTATTATCTTTTGATTTTTCAAATGATTTTTTGAAGATTATTTGACACTTTCTTCCCTTTAAATAAGGACCCGTTTTCTATTTAAAGAGCTATAGTCATTATTTGAGTGGTCATATTGTCTTTGAAAATCATTTTCTGATGAAACTTTGATGTGATTAATTTGTTTTTAAATCAACATCAATAAAAATATAATTTCTCTTATTTGCAAAAATAAATGCACTGACACGTACACTTATTTTTAGAAAGCCCGGGTTGTGTAGCAAAGTATACACAAGCCTTTGCATGATCATAAAGTAGATCATGCCCGAGAAACTTAATTCTCGTTGTGAGGTCATGTTTTTTTTTGACAAAAAAAAAAAAAAAATAAAGTATAAAAAAAAAAAAAAAAAAAGAAAATACAAATTAGAAAATACTTGCCTTTAAGATAAAAATCGGGTTGCAGTCTGAAATATCTGCAAGCCAATGACATGTTTGAAAAACATTTACAACTCTCTGCTCGAACTTTACATAGCACAACACTTCAGTATCATCTATATGAGTCATATCACATCTTATCACATACAAGCCGCCATATCTATATAGAGCTTATATTTTGAAGACATGTCAAGAAAAACATATTTTGGTAATTATCGATTTTATATTTTTGTATTTGATTTCTGGTTTTATATTTTATATTTTTCGTTTTGTAAATTTTATAATAAAATAAAAAATCTTTTTAGTTTTCAGATTTTTTTATATTTACATAGGAATACAAGTAAGAGTGTCACCATCACTCTTTCTTCTTCTCTGCCAGTTCTTTTCAGCGTTTTTAGGAGACATACTTCTCATTCCAAGCTTGTTGATAAGAAATTCAAGTTGTTCTCGTCTCAATGCCTTGGTAAAGATATCTGCCAGCTGATATTCTATTCTGATGATGTATAGCTTAACCACCCTATTTTCTACTTGCTCTTTTATGAAATGGTATCTGATGTCAATATTCATGGATCTTGAATGTTGAACGTTGTTATAGTATAAGGCAATAACACTTTTATTATCGCAGTACAAAGGAATTTTGTTAAAACCCAAGCCATAGTCTGTCAATTGTGATCTCATCCAAAGTATTTGAGCACAACATCCGGATAAGGCAATGTATTCATCTTCTGTACTGGATATGGCGGTGCTCTTCTGTTTCTTAGACGACCAACTGACTGATCTGTTACACAAGAGTTGCATACTACCAGATGTACTTCTTCTGGTATCTTGGCAACCACATGAACAAGGCGTCTGCAAAAGCTGTTGAGCTCAATACAGAATCTTTCGAGCACCATAACCCATATTAATTGGTTCCATTATCGTAAGGTATCGAAAATTCGTTTAAAACTATGCATTAAGTGCTTTTTGGTAGGCTTTGCCTGATACCGGGTTACACATTGCAGAACAACAAATACAAGGTTTGGTCTACTTGGATGGCAGATACATAAGGGAGGCATCATCCACGATAACCATGTTGAGATCAACTGCCTTTCCCTTGTGGATCTGCATCCAGTTTAGATTTCTCCACCATGAGAGTATCCACCAAGTCACTGGTTTCCATACTATAATTTTTTAATTATCTTAAGAGCGTATTTGGATTGGTTAAGAAAGATGCCTCTGGGACTTTGAGAAATCTGAAGTCCTAGAAAGAAAGACATTTTGCTCATCATCGACATCTTAAATTTTAAACACATTATTTCAGAAAATGTTTTACAAAGTGACGGGTCAGTAGAAGCAAATATTATATCATCTACATTGATTTGTACCAGTAAGATGCCTTTTCCTTCTTTCCGAGTAAACAATGTAGGATCAACAGCACCTTTGGAGAACTTTTGGGAGAGTAGAAACGATGATAACAAATCATACCCAGCCCGTAGAGCCTGCTTTAACCTAGAAAGATCCTTCTTGAGCTTGTACGCATGGTTGGGATTATCTTGATCTGCAAACCCGTTTGGTTGATTGACATAGACCTCTTCACGTAATATACCGTTTAAGAACGTCGTCTTGACATCCATTTGATAGAAGATCATGTTCATGTAAGCGACATATGCAATAAAGATTCTTATAGCCTCTAGTCGAGCAACCGGTGCAAAAGATTCTTCAAATTTAATCTATTCTTCTTGACGATATCCCCTTGCTAACAACCTAGCCTTGTTTTTCAAAACACCTCACAGTCTCTAATTTAACCTTGAAGAATCCACTTCAAAGTTATTATCATGACACGATCTGGACGAGGTACGAGCTCCCATACTTTCAAGTCGTTCGAAAACTTATTAGTTCGTTCTTGCATGGATTCAAGTCCAGCAGGCTTCTTCAAAGCTAGCTTCTTTATAATTCTTTGGTTCAACAGAAGTAAGGAAAGCATCAAAGTAGCAAAACAGGGCTTCGTTTTGTAGTTGATGTCTGGTAGAGACAAGTCGAGAAGATTTCTAATGACATTATCCAGCGGGTGATCCTTGGTCTATTTTCTGATGTGTTGAGGTGGTTGATTGACTGAGTGCACATTAGTTGGAATAACATCCCTTGAAGAAGATTCTTTAGAATTTAGTTCAAGAATTGGGAGACCAAAGAAAGGATCATTATCTAGATGTACAACTTCAATATCATGAAAATGTTCTTCAATACCGAAAGGAATAATTGGAGATTGTGTTTCTTATAGGGTTTGTGAAGTACTTGGAGATGGTGCATCTTGATCAATTATAGTTGAGGAAGGTGTACCGGTTAGATCAGCAGGTCTTGGAGTAGCAGCCGCAGGAACTGAAGAAACAACACTTGGTGGAGGATTGAAGTACTCATCAAACATTGGCTGAAACAAACTATCACATTCCTTCTTTGTTGGTGGGACATACGATGTTGAAGAAGGAGGGTTTGGCATGAGTCCTGAACTGATTGTTCCAGGAGTCAAAAGTTGAGGCTCGGGTCCTGAACTGAATTGTTTAGAAGCCACGATTATCAGCTCATCAAAGTCAACGTAAATAGTTTCAATGATTAGACGGGTCCTCTTATTGTAGATTCTGTAATCCTTCTTTGCAGGAGCATAACCGACGAAGATTCCAATATCTGCTTAAGGTTTCAACTTGACAAGATCTTCACAATCATTGGTGGGGTAGCATAGAGCATCAAAGACATAAAGATAAGATAAGTCGGGTTTCCTGTTATGGAGAAGTTCATATGGGGTTTTGTTGTGACGTTTACGGATTAAGGATAGGTTTTATGTATAACAAGTTGTTGCAACTGCCTCTGCCTATAGAAATAACAAAGCCTTTGAGAATATCAACATTGTTCTTGCAGTTTCCACTAAAATTCAGTATCGTCTTTTGACAATGTTGTTCTGTTATGGAGAGCGAGAAACGGATGTTTGATGTGAAATTTCAACATCTTCATAGTAAGCCCTCAGGGTTTGATTGACAAACTATGTGCCATTATCGGTTTTGATATTTCGGACTATCGCATTGAGACGAACTTGAATCATTTTGAGAAATTAATCACAAACTTTAGAACTTCATCCTTTGATCTTAGAAATTTTACCCAAGTAAACCAAGAGTAATCATCAACAATAACCAGTATGTATTTCTGTCTATCGATACTTTAAATCCTTATTGGCTCGCATAGGTTCATGTGCAGCAGATAGAGCTTTTCTTAAATTAAGTCCTCAGCTTTAGGTTTGTAGGTGTGTTTCTTGCTTTTCTCTAGAGCATAGGCAGAACATAAATGATCTTTCTGAAACTTTAATATAGGCATGCCGCGACTTAGTCCTTGTATTAGCATGTGTAGTGGACAGAATTAATGTTTTAAACTGTGACAACCTTCGATGCCATATCAAGACTTGGTCTTTAAGGATTTTGACAAGAGACAAATGGAGAGTGGTATACATCATATCTTCCAGAGACAAGGTGTATAAGTATGAACCCATTGATCCCTTGAGTAAATCAACACCTTCTAAGTCGCGAATGTAGCAAGTGTGTTTACGAAAAGCTACCTCGAGATCGAAGTCACAAAATTAGCCAACGGAAAATAAGTTGTGTCCTAACCCTTCCATATAGTAAACCTGAGAAATCGTAATATTTTCCATCTAGTACTCACCATAGCCCATTATCTTTGCAATCTGATCGTTACCAAATCTTACAGTACCTAGAAATTTGTGAACAAAGTTGATGAGCTGAGAGCGGTTTCCTATCATATGCTTGGAGCATTCGGAGTCCAAATACCCAAGAACAATTTGGACAACATGAAATTGACAAGAGAAGAAGATGGAGATTTTGACACAGTGGATCCCCAATGTTTGTTGGGTTCCGATATGTTAGAAGGCCTAGATCCTAAGATACTAGGTTCACTGCTCAAATCTATTGATTTTGCAACTTTGGTTCTCCTACAATATATCTTATTCTCTAGATTAGGAGTAGTTACTGATTTTGAAGTGTTTTCCTTAAGAGGCTCTACTTTAGTGGAGGTGAACCTAGTTAAAGGGCACGTGTTTCCAACTATAGTGAAGGTCCGTCCTATAGGTTTCCACCTATAACCAATATCAGTAAATATTTTACCAGTAGGTTTCCAAGTGTTCTTCCTTTTGATAATCTTAGCAGATTTAGTTCTAGAACGCACATTCACATCATTAACAAATTCAAGAAAACACACATCATGATTTGCATCAAATATATATTGATTACATTTAACACAAATTAATTCAGAATTCTCATTTAACATTGTATACTTAACATTCACATTACAGACAAGTTCACTAACATGATTCATTTTATTTGAACTAGATCTAACGCTTCTAGGGTGGTCTTCTATATTATTCTTCTGGTTGCTATTGGTTGTTTGCGAGATCCTATTGTTCTTGGTATTGCCTGAAGGCTGTGATTCGATAGCACTAGTAGAACTCTTCATTCTTGTAGAAGGCAACACAAGTATGTTAGAATCTTGTTTTTTTTATGGGAATCTACCTGTTTTTAAGTGTTACTTGATGATGTGGCAGGTTCAGCAAACCTAACTTTCCTGTTTTTGTTTAATGGTGTGATCTCAACCAATTTCTCATTGGGTTTTGTTAAACTAGGGCATGTAGTTGTAACATAAACAAGCACCTCCTTAATTCGTTTAGCATACTTACAGGCAGAGCGTAAATCACTGTCTAAAGGTCTGAGTACCCTAACGTGTTTGACTAATTCCTGAATAATGTCAGCATTTTCTTGAGTGTGCTTAATATAGTCTATGTGGGCATCCTTTTTTTAATACTTTAGGAGATAGAGGTTCTAAATTAAGCTTAAACATTCTTGGAGCAATAACCTTGGCCTTATTCGGTGTGGCATCCTTTTTAACTACATTTTTCCCTTTAAACTCTCAATTTGTTTCTTCAAATTAGCAATTAAGACATCTTTTGCATCTAGCTTAGCTTGCCATCCATTTATTTTGAAAATTCTGAAATTTCAGGAGCATTTTTATTGTTGAAAGATCTGTTATTCAGAAAACTCTCTTTTTGATGTTGTAATTTAAGTTTAAGATTAACATTATGATTTTCAAGTCATGAACATCTAAGTACAACTTCATCAAAAAAAAATTCAACCATTTGTTCCTTTTTGGCAAGCTCAGCCTTGAGCACTAGATTCTCACTGTATTCATCATTATAATCTTGCTCCATTTTAGCATAATTAGTGAGGGTAGCAAGAGAATTTACATAGATGTAAACTATGTCTTGAGATAAGAGAAGTTCAAATAAGTGATCATTTTCCTGCTTTAACCGCTCACTTTTAAGATTACCATCTACAAGACATATATGATTGGCAGATAACACATTAACAAGTACAAAATTATCATGCATCACAATATTCGTAACATCTTGACAGATAATATGATCCAAGAGTCGATCATTATCAAGAGAAAGTTCTTTCTTTTGAATATCAAAATATTTCTTGTCTACAGAACACTATTCAACATCAGCTTCCATTTAGTTAAAGACAATTTTCACTTCATTAAGTTCACTATGAAGACCATTTTCAAAATCTTTAAATGATGCTCGTAAAGAATTTATAAATGGAATTACTTCTTCTTTGAAAACCTGTTTTGTGTGTTCAAAACCCCATGAACACTCAGTTATTGCATTCGGTGTGATTCTTACTTTTGCCCCCTTGTCAAAACTGGCAAGGTGGTTTTTTAGCTTTTGAAAACTTGTTTTTACCAAACATACCTTTGGAAGTTCTTTAGGAACCTCAATTTCAACTAGTGTTTGTATGACAACAAGTTGTTCAGACTTAGGCTTTGAAAGCGGTAACTAGAAAGCTTATTCTGCAGACAATTACATTTGTGGAACAAAACATTTTCCAAAATATTCAACTAATTTTTTCAATTCGTTATAATTAAATGGAGAAATATTAATTTTCTTTTCTTTTCAAATTGGATCATTTTGTTTCGCAAGCATTTTTGATCGACTCTCCTCCTCTAAAATCAAAGTATCTTCTTCATCAACCACATAAATCACATCGTGTTTCCTAGATATCACACTACCATCATATAATGTTGGCTTAATCCATTGAGCTTTCTTAAGATAAAACGGATTTTGATAACTAAGAGCTTGTTTGTGAGTGTCATCATAAAAAAACTTATGGTTTCGTTAGCATGTGCACCGTTTGCGCAGATTGACACACTTTATAAACAATATTATCAAGTTCCTTTATTTTCTTTTTCTTTGGATTCTTTTTTGAAAACATTAAATGTTTGCAATAACGATTCCTTTTCCTTGATTTGTTTAAAAAGAGTCTATTTAAGTGAGTCAATTTCTTGCGTAAGTGTATTCCTATTTCGAATCATGTCATCCATTTGTGAATCAATCAATTTTTCACGACTGCTCAAATCAATATTAAGTCTTTATTCAAAATTTTTGACTCGTTCCTTATATCTTTCAAGCTCAGCGGTTAAGGATTTATTAACAAGTTTGTTTTCTAGATCAATCTTATTACAATTAGTTTCTTGATTAGACATTTGTTCAAACACAAACATTATCATGGCCTCTTGTTGTGCATAAGAGTTAGTATCTTGAACAATCACATTTTGTGTTTCTTGCAGATACTATTCACAAGAAATGATATTACTATCACTTGTTATTTCATTATCTGGAACATAATTCATAAGTAATTGTTCAAAATACTGCGTCTCTTGCACACTTTGATTAAGCCTATCATCATTTTGATAAGTGTCATGTTGTGTTACCTCAGAGAGGACGTCTGAATCGTAACTTGAAAGATTAGCCATAAGAACCACTTTTGCTGTAGAGATATCATCACAGTCAGAGTCATAAGCATCAAGATCACCAGTCTAGAATGCAGCATTTAGTGGAATTATTTTCTGAGTAACTTAAACATCTGCAACTCCAGGATTAGCTAAGAATTCTAATTGCTCCTCATCCAATACCTGACCAGATTCTTGTGCCTGAACCAACAACATCTTTTCCTTTGAACCATGCAGAATTCCTTGGCCTCTTATGCTTAGTGCACTGCTTTACCATATGCCCTTCACCCTAAAAATTATAACACTTAACAACCGTTGCTTGACCTGCAGTAATATTTCCCTTAGAGCTCGTAACATTTCCCATAGTTCCTATAGTAGCAAAACTCTGACCCTATCTCCCTTGAACTTGTTGAACACTAACCCTGCCATCTTGAATTGTAGCTTGGTTTCTTAGATTGGAAGATGTTCTGAGTTGGTTGTTGGTTGAAGGAAAACGTAATGCCATCACAGTTGACATAAATGCCATTGTTTTGTTTAAACAAGCAATTGGATCATCTCCTGGTTGAAATGAAGGAACATCAAGTCTTGAGTCTATTTGAGGAAACTCAGCTTGTGGTTGTTATGAAATTAGAGGGGTATGATATGCATTTTGAGGAACTGATGGTGATGTATGATTGAGTAGGGTCTGGAATGCATGTTGGTATTGTTGTGGATGATGAGGTGCTTCATAAGTTTGTAAGTATAGTTGAGAATAATAGACTTGTTGATGATTTGATGAGAGCTATTCTGGATACTGACAAGAATTCGTCTGAGTTTGATGGTTAGTAACCAATGCAAGTGGATCCGGATATCTTTCATGCAGTAGTCGTGCTTCATTTGCATGTCCCTCATGTTGACATAGATATGCATACAACTGATCATAATTGGTAGTATACAAGTTCTTTGCTAGTTTAACATCAGTCACAAACTTGCTCCATTTAGGTTGAAGAGTGTTCAGAAACTTTGTATTCACCTGGACTTGTTGCATTGTCATGCCAATTATGTGTATATCATTGATGAGTTAAGAAAATCGCCAGTAGTAGTCATAAAGAGATTCACCCTTGATTGATGTAAGCTTATCAAACTCATTGTACAGGTTACATTCACATTCTTGATATGATAATTCAGTGCCTTGCATGAGTAAGTTGACTCTATCCTAGATTTCTTTAGCCGCCTGACAGTGGTTGACAAGAGAATACACATTTAGTGGAAGACCTTGAAGAATAATTTTAATTGCTTGAACGTCACAGTCATCTTGAAGCTTTTGTTGTTCAATGAGCTCTGCATATTTCTTTGGTCAAATTACACCATTTTCTTCAATAGTTGGATAGACAAGAGGTCCATTTTTAATAAATTCAAGCATCAGTCTACCATTATTCTTTCCTTTGATGTATATCAACATACGACTATGCCACGAGTTATACATTAACTTGTCAAGCATAGGAGGACGGTTCTCAGCACCAACAACTATCATGTGTTTAGCTAATGTTGTCATTATTAATGTTATTATATGAAAGGATTTAAAGGATCGATTCAGTGATTAATGAGAATTAAGTTAAATTATGTTTAATTGATGCTTTTTAAGTGTACTTGATGGTGTTGTTGTTGCAAATTAAGTCCTTGTTGTTGTTTGGTTCGTTAGTCAAATTGCACTTTTGATCATTGAAATTGCATAAGTTAACTAAGTCAAAGTGCAAAGAAATGAGGACAAAATGCAAATATTGACTAAGTTAAACTTGCAGAACTGAGGTCAAATTATAGATATTGACCCAGTCAAATCGCAGGTATAATGGTGCCAAATCGCATGTAACTTAGTGCCAAATCACAGGTATGATGAACTCAAATCGTAGGTGACTATGCCAAATCGCAAGTGCAATAGAGCTCAAATCGCAGATGACTTATGTTGATCCCACTTCAACAGATCGAATTCCTTAAGCTCATTTAAGGTTTAGTTATATTAGATAAATCTAACACAACTATAGTAGAAACTTTGTTTAAATATATTAAAGATTATGCGGAATCTAATCTTTAATATTAAGAAGAATTATCAATGAAATAGTAATTCAATAAACATATAATTCAACAAACAAGCTTCAATATTATTAATGATAATAATACGAATACTCTCAAAGTATTAGGGTTACAAAGACCTTGAAGCTATGAATTATACGACTAATTGTATATCAAAAGATTGAAAAACGATATATCAAACTCTATGCCCTAGAACCTCCTTTTATACACCTAGGAGCCCTAGTCGGCTTACAATACTTTCCTAAGTATCCATAATATTTTCTATAAATAACTAATACATATCATATAAGCAGTACTATTAACTTGATATTCACTAGCAGTAGTAACTTCAAGCATATTTTCACTAGCATCATTAACTTCAGCTGAGCAGTCTTAACTTTGTACTAGCAGTAGTAACTACTTAGTATATTTTCTTTGAAGTTCATCAGCAACACTAATATTCACTAGCAGTACTAACTGTGTACTAGCAGTAATAAACACTTAGCATATTTTCTTTGAAGTCTCTGAGCAGTACTAACTCCAGCTGAGCAGTATTAACACAAACATGAGCAGCAGTAATTCAAACAACATCAAGAAGACTTTTAATCCCAACAATCCTCCCCTAAACTTGATATTCTTCTTCAAAATCATCAAGTTTCTTCATTTAAAGATTCATCAACACTAGAAGGATGCTTCCAAACACTTCTTTACTTCTTAAGCTATTTTATGATGAATTTAAGAAGCTAATAAGCCATTTCACTTTCATAATCAATATTAAGCTTCTTTTCCAACACCATTGAAAGTGTAAGTGGCGCAAGGGGATACTTCTTCTCTACCAACATGTAAATCTGCATATGTTAGATCCTCAAGGATGTATCTCTACATTGAGTCATATAGCTTCCAACCAACACTTTGTATGCTTGTTGATTCCTCCATACTGCATCTTCTACAAGTGGTTCAAACAATGTTTTCAAATCACCCCATAATAACAAATCTAAGTCTTCAACTAGCTTTGTTGACTCATATTTAGCTTTTACCAATTTGTACAAATCATCTAAATCATTTCCCTGTCAAAACTTTGAAGTTTTGACTAAAGAACTGTACAATTTGAGACTTTCCATCAGCTCTCATTATTTTGATAATAGCTTTTCTTCCTTCTTTATAAAATTCTAGCCACCCACCACCCCTCCCACCCCCCCCCCCCCCCCCCACAATTCTGGAGACTTAACAGCCAAAGGTAATAGCATCAATTGCTAATTCTTCTTGTATCAGAAACTCAATAAGACACTCTATACAATAAAAGTGTTTTAGGCATTGCTTATGTAAACTGCTTATTTGCTTTTAAACTAAGTGAGCACCAACCTACTAATATCTGAGCAATGTGAACACTAAAAAAATGCTTCGACTGTAATTTGAAGAAAAAAAATGTATTTCAGCTTATATTGGCCGTAGCAACATCAAAGACCAAACATCTTGTTTTGGCCAGAACTAAAAATCAAATTTACGGCAAGTTAGTTGTTTACTGTTACATACTACTTTGTGCTATATTTTGCAAGGAATCAATAACCACAAACTAACTGAATTCACCTAAAACTATCCAGATATGAATACCTCTATCCCTTCTCATACCTAAACAGTTAAAAACACCTAATCATCAAAACATAACACAAAATTCAACATAAAGTAAAAAAAAAACTTGTTTAAGAAGATGGCTCTGTTTTTTCGTAGGATTTGCGTAGAAACCCTTCGTAAAACATCGAGGACGATGTTTAGTTCTAGTATGGGGGGGATCTTTCGATTTGATTTTGCCCGCAACCGTTGTTTTCACGTAAGCCCGTTTTTACCACCAAAATTTTTGAAAAATACCAAAAAAAATGAAAAAATTTAAAAATTTTCAAAAATAAAATAAGTGTTTTGTCACAATTATGACTTTCCCGCTGGGTAGAATGAGAATAAATTTTGACCCGATCGAGCGTGTTGAGCTCTAGCTTGTGCCTTAACTTTTAGACTAAGCATTCGCGAAACCTCGCGAAGAACGAAAAATGATAGTATTAAGTAGAAGTTGGATGCTAAGCAAGGATTATTTGGAAATCCTACAAACTCATAAGTGTAATTTGTCGCTTTTTCTCCCATAAGCTCTTAATTGGACTAATATTACGTGCTACTTTTGAAAATTAAACTTAAATCGACAATTTTTGAAAATTGAAATGTATCAATCTTAGTCTTAGTTCAAATTTATACTTAAATTTTTCAAAAAGAAGCATTTTCTATATATCGCAAAATGAAGTGAAAAAATGAAAAAATTGAGAAAATGAAATGAAAAATGAAAAAAATAATAATGAATAAGGCAATTATATAAACTGTGGGCTAATAAAAGTTTACTGCATCTTGCCGGCTCACAACCGATGTTGCAGCCTTCTAAAAGGTCAAAGGTTACAATTGCATCAAAAGTTATGTTAATGTTAAGTATGAATGAATAAATATATGGAAAACTCTTTTTCTTAAATTTAAATATGCTTTTGAACTTAGACTATTTCATGATTACATTAATAAGATATGTCTAAACGAGAAACCTAAGAGTTTTTGAAACCAAAGGTCCGTGAGTCCCGATACTAGTCTCTGTGGGGTGTCAAAAGCCTGGTCACTTAGCCGATGAGGTTGGGATGTGCCGAGACGAAAGTCGCTACATGGGATGATCTCGCCTTTAAACTCAATATTCTCGGGTGAAACGTGAAGCATAGAATTTTGCATAAAAACAGTTGATTCATGGTTGAAATTCGAAATAGCACAAGTCACCTTAATATAATAACTGCCGGGAGTGAAAAGTTTACAAATTGCAAATATGAGTAGTGTTAGCATCTATACTTGTACTTAACAGTGATTTTGTTTTAAGCTTAGTTTGGAATAAGTGAAAAGTCGGGAACGACGAATTTATCCATTTTGGGGCATTTTAGGATTGAAATGCATCTTGTTCTATGATCCCAAATTAACAATAACGAAAGTCAAATAAGTTAGCTAGTTGCTTAAAATGAAAAGTACAAAAAAATGAGAAAAATGAAAAATCCAAAAATATTAGTGTTAGTCAATGTATATATTTTAAAAAGTGGTAAAAACGGGGCTTGTCGAAGCTATTGATTCTTTATTTTCCCTTGACAAGCACTTAGCTAATTTTCGAGGTTATTAGTCAAGGGGGATCAAGATTCTTAGTTTTCTAAATGCTTACTTCATAGCATTGCGTGAGGACACACAACAGTTTAGTATGGGGGATTTTGGTATGTGTTTAAATACACATACCTTTATCCTTTAAAATCAACCCTAAACGACCAAAAACGCACATAAAATGTCACATATATGCCTGTTTTTGTGTTTGTACTGTGCAGGTATCGGATATTCACTAAAGGACAAAAATGAAACCAAGCCAGACAAAACTGAACACGGATTTGAAAAGAGCGCGAAAAACTAAGGCCAAGGGTTCAAAAGGGTTAAAAACGAAGCTAAAACGGAAATTTCTGGATCGACTCGACAACGTTTGCGCAATTAATGAAGTCAAGACGAAGTCCAAGTCAACCCCGGGATATGGCATTGAAAAGAGCATCAAACCCGAACCCATCTAATGGGTCGGGTAAGCCCATTAGTATATTATGTGAAAACTTTGAAGCCCAAAACCAAAAATAAAGCCCATTTCCCTTATAAAACCAAACGGCCTAAACTGTTAGCCCAATTGCACTTAACTTTTGTTTAATCACAAAGACCTTGTATGTAATAACTTATATAACCCTCAAGGGGTTATTCTGCCAAATCCCAAACTTTGACACAACCACACGGACTTAGCTTGCAATTAAAAGACACAAGATGAGGGGCTCGTTCTGCCATTTAACCAAACTCACCCTTTTATAAAACCATACACACTGTACATCCTCCCCACTTTCCCGCCCAAAAACTCCCATCACCATCCTGTCACTTTCACCCCTCGTTTACTGTTCATAAACCTCCAAAACCATCACTCTCCCTCACCCCACACCCACATGGGTCAATGAACACGCTGGCAATCCCTAGTGCGACTATTGGCTATGGAAATCAAGGGCTTTGATTATTCGGATTGGTGAGCAAGCAAAGATTAAGGGCCAAGATGGACTTTGGATTCCACACACACAACAAACACACTCCCTCAACTGTCTCTATGAAGAAACACACATGAAGACACTAGGGTTTAGTATAAATAGGCATAGTTAGCTTATTTTCACGAGGGTCGAATTTTTTATAAAGTGAACACTTGTAAACCAAAGTTTTGGCAATTTAATATATTGCAATTTACATTTTCTGTTAATTTCCTGTCTTTTAAATACTTTGTTTTTAAATTACTTGTCAATTTTAAGTTTTCCTTAAAAAAATTTTTGTCATTTAAGCTTATCTATCTTTGAAACCTGTTTCATAAGCCCTTTGGATAAGCTTTTGAGACCTCAAAAGCTTATACAAAGTCTGTTTTCAGTTTCTGTCAAAAAAAATCATAAAAAAAGAGAAGAAGCAAGGAGCATGGTGAATTAAGGATGGCCATGGTTTTAGAGCTTATGGTAAGCTATAGGTTTGGTTTTATAAGCTTTTGGAAAGCTTACTTAACAACCATAAGCTAGGACCATTGTAAGTTTCTCTTTTAATTTTCTTTGCTCATTGTCACTGTAGCATAGCTTAATTTCAGCTTATTTATGTCATTTTGTGCTTATTCATGTTTCTTTATGCTTATGTGTACCTATTGATTGCTTATTTGTCACTTCTTTGAATTTTGTTTGAAACTGCCATTTTTAGCTTGTAACTGTGTGTTTTCTTTCTTGCTTATTTTAGAGCTTAATGTTGTGCTTTTCTTGCTGCTAATTGCTTATTTGTCATTGCTAATTACCTGTCTTTAATTGTCTTTCTTTAAATCTTTGTTAATTAGCCTTTAAATTTGATTTTTACTACTTAAAGGAGTGTTTGGCATAAGGGTCTTAAGTGGGTCATTTCAGGTTATTGAACTTTTGGGTCACTTGGTCTCTATTAGCCAGCCTTATTAAGATGTTTTGAAGCTAATTTTGAGAATTTTTAAGTTTGATTGTTTTTTTAGCTTTTTTCTAATAGGCCATTTGAAACTGTCATGACAAGACAGTCTCAAGAGCTTATTTGATTGAGTTTGTTTTGGCCAGCCTTTGACTCTCATTTATGTGTCTCCTTAAGTGTCTAAATGAAATAGATTAGAATCCATTTGGTTTACTTATTTAACTGCAAAAATCTGTCAACCTTTTTCTAAGTCATTTTTTTATAAGCATTTTTCACTTTAAATTTTGAGTTAGTTAAATTAGTTTTTGGCTTTCAAAAATTTGAGCACAAGCTCATTTCTTGTCATACTACATCTGTTTCAGGTTGTTGTTCATGTTTAAGCTTATCTGCTAGCTGATTTTTAAGCTTGCTTGTTGACCACTTTTTCTTTCTAAAAGGTTCCCCTGGTGCAAACCAGTTACCTTTAATCCCTTTTTCTTGCTTATTTTTTCAGTAAAACCTGTGTTTTTTTTGCTTTTCTTGAAAGGCCATAAGCCACTCTTTAGGCCCATATAAGCTGTTTGCCCTAGGGATCCCTTATTGAGCTTAAAAATAAGCACAAAAAGCTGTCCCCAAGGCTGCTAGGTCTGCCATTTTGCCTAACATGCTTATTTGCCTATTGTTAGCATTGCTGTCTTTTTGCCTGTTTATTTGGCTTATTTAGAGTTCATTATTGCTTATTAGATATTGTTCATAATCTGTCTTGCTTATTTCCCTCCCCTTGTTGCTTATTAGTTCCTAGAATAAGCCCATAAGTTAGCCATTTTTGCCTTAGTGTTATATTAGTGTTCTGACAGTTTTTTGTTCCCCTTTTCTGGCTTATTTGTTGGCTTTAAGAAATAGTTGTAGTTATATTAAATGCTTATTGTCGTGTGCTCTATAAGTTTGTGTAAAAAAAGTTAAAAAGTTTTTCTAAAAAAACGAGAGATAAGAGGAAACCCGGGTGAGCAAGACTCGAACCCGGGTCTCAACCCTCAATACACCTCTTTTATAACAAACACTCTTACCGCTGTGCCCTTGGGTCTTTTCTGTTAGACCCTTGGGCACCTTGGTATATAAGGGTGTTTGGCCCTTTTTAGCTTATAAGCCCGATTGGCTTATTCTGAGCTTATTTATAAGCTCAATTTCGGGTTTCTTATTTTTCTTAGGTAGGTTTTAGGGTAAAGTAATTTTAGTAATTTTTTCAGAATTTTTAAAATTAGTTTAGTATTTTTTATAATTTAATTTCTTTAAAAGTTTTAAAAATTCATAAAAAATACAAAAATTATCAAAAAAATATTTTTCTTTTTTAGGAAATTTTTCTTTAGTTCATAATTTACGTAGGAAAAAAAATAGAAAAATTTTCGTAGGTTAATTTTGCAAACCTTTTTATTTTTAAAGAACGGGTCCCTTCGGAACGTTCTTTTGACTCGTTTTTGGGGCAAACGACCTCCGTTTTTAGTCCTATTTTTTTAAACTTCGTTATTAGTCCATTTAAAATCTATTTTAGCTTTTAAAAATTTGTTTTAGGTTTAATTTGTCAAAATTTAGGTTTTTGACCCTCGTTTTGTGCCCGTTTTAGGATTTAAGTTATTTAGCTTTCATTTTTAGGTTTTTCTCAATCGTTTTTGCTTGTTATTGATTAATTTAGCTTTTTACACTCTCAAATCATTAATCCCATTCAAACTCCAATTTTCCGACTGTATCGATTCTCAAGCACAGCCTCGCTGGGGATAAACGACCCGGGGATATTCTATACTACTTCTCGGTTTCATTGATTGTTTTTAGATTATACCTTTTATATATTGTATTATATATCATATATATAAAAGTTTAATTTAGCTTCAATCAGTTAGCAAGATTTCTTCGTCGCCTGTCCAACGGGTATTCGCTCGCTTTTCTCCCACGTCATCATCATCCTCGTCCAAATCAACAATGGGTTGGTTTTTCGACTCATTTTTTCTTTACGCCTTGCATCACGGGGTTCTTGGGCTTGTGGTACTTTGAATTGTGATCGTGACGGTTGTGTGTCAAAGAATTGTGGTTGAGATGATTATGATGGAAAATATTGCGTTTGTGATGATTGTGATGGAAAATATTGCGGTGGAGTATTTGTTGGATTTGAGAAATTTTGTAAGCCGAATTGTTGTTGGTGTTGATGATACGCAAGTTGTTGTTGATAAGCTTGATCGGGTGTCATTTGCGCTCCATACGAAGGATACAGTTGCGAGGAAGCATTTGAGTTTTGTGACGACAAGGTAGACGGATTTGATTGGTTCGGAGAAGACGAGTATTGTTGCGGGTTAGTGTTGAGAAGATTGATAAAATAACCTTCATTTGGAGCTTGAGGAATTTTTTGTGTGTGTTGAGATATTGAAAGCAAATGATGTTTTTAGTAGAAAAGTGTGTGTTAAAATAATAAAATGAAGTGTTATTTACAGTGAGAAGTGGGTATAATTTAAAAAAATAATAATTTTTTTTTTGTTTTCAGAAAATATCCGTTGCTTATTAATGGGTTAACAACGGTTATATATTCAAAAAGTTTTATGGCATTTTTTCTTTACGCCTTGCATCACGGGGTTCTTGGGCTTGTGGTACTTTGAATTGTGATCGTGACGGTTGTGTGTCAAAGAATTGTGGTTGAGATGATTATGATGGAAAATATTGCGTTTGTGATGGAAAATATTGCGGTGGAGTATTTGTTGGATTTGAGAAATTTTGTAAGCCGAATTGTTGTTGGTGTTGACTGCTTTCATGCAAAAGGCTTCATTAAAATTTATTTTAGATTTATATGTCGCTAATGTTTGGGCTATCAAGTTAAGCGATATATGCACCTATTCAATTTTTTAAGTTCACTTTTTACATTGTTAACTCGTGTTATATATGTTTTACACGTCATTGTACGCTTTATAATTATCTGTACAACTATATTATCAAAACATTTTTTTTATTATTAAATAGTTACAAAAACTAACTGTGTTAGTTACGTCTTATTATTTGCTGCTTTATGTTACTGCTTCGTGTTCGCCTCAAAATACCATTATTATAATTGCATATAAAGGAAGAAAGATAAGTAGCACCACACAATATTATCAGATCGTTGCAAGCAGAAGAAGGACTAGCAAATTACTAAAAATAGATTTGCTCTTCATGATTTCAAAAATCGGGCATCTGGTTTAGCAAGCTCGTGCGCCCCTCACCCAAGCTTCCTAATTATCATGTTTAAAATTTAAATTGATTTTAGTTCTTTGTTGTAGCATTGAGTGCTTGAATGGAGTGTGTTCGCTTATGGTTGGAGTTAATACGGTGGGCATGTCACGCAATGCACCAATACACATGTATCATCTTATGAAGCTCAGTTTTTACTCCTGCTGGTCCATGTTCATGTTGAAACAGATATATTAAAACAAGTTCATCCACTAAAAAAAGATAATAAAATAAAAAGAATGAGAAATGTTTGTAGCCATACGTTTCAAATGAAGAAAGAGAATTTAATGATCTTATTTTGTAAGTGGATCTAAAATATGCGACTGTGATTACTTCTTTTTCTTCTTATTTTACTTTTATTTTGATCTGAGACATAGTTAGACACATTTTTAAGCTTCCATCCTTTCTAATTTTTGGTCATGTTATAGATCGCTAGATATATGCTATCATGATAATAAAAAAACTAGTTAAACTCAATAATACGACCTTGTTTTTTTCTACATTGATCTAGACTCAGTTATTCTAGGATCTCTCATGATCTCCTCATCATTCCTCCTTCGTATTTAATCGTACAAACCATCGCACAGCAGCTAGCACACTCTCTCTACTATTATATCGTAAACAGTATGTTGACTTTTATATCACATTTAATTATTGTAGTAATTTTAATTAATTATAAAAAATTTAATTATAATAAAATAAATAGTTATTAGATGGTAGCTCTAAAATCACCCCCATAAATACCACCCACTAAGCCCTTCATATCCATCACCTTTTCACATTAACAAAAATGGCTAACCACCCTCTAGTTGAACTAACCATCTTCATGATCATGTTTGTATTTCTCGTCGCCGCGGGGTGCTTTACCGGAGCAACCGCGAGGACACATAATGTGAAGAAATTGGGAGCAAAACCGGACGGTAAAACGGACTCTACAAAGGCGTTTATGGCTGCATGGAACAGAGCGTGTGGGTCGGCCAATGCTGCAACTATTTACGTACCGCAAGGACAGTACATGGTTGGAGGGTTAACATTTAATGCGCCATGCAAAAATGGAGCCATCACGGTTCGTATTGATGGAACCCTAGTGGCTCCGTCTAATTATTTTGTTTTGGGAAAAGCGCAGTATTGGGTGCGCTTTTATCGCGTCCAGGGTGTTACCATTCTTGGTGGCACCCTCGACGCTCAGGGTTCTGGTTTGTGGGCTTGTAAAGCTTCTAAGTCGAAGAATTGCCCTACTGGAGCCACGGTATTAGTTTCTACTTTTGCTAATTCATTGCAACACACTTTTTTTATACTTAACATGTAGAAGATAATGTGAAAAACATGCTAAGGACAGGAATGTTTATTTTTCGGGAAAATATTTCATTCCACTAATGTAAGAAGTGCAATTGTCACAATTTTTTGTTATCAATTTTAATATAACACGGTTTTATATGTTTACGGGCTGTGGGGTGGGGGGGGGAGTGCGCCGAGGCGAGGGGGGGAAGGAGGTGTGGGTAGGGCTGGTGGAAAGGGGAGCGTGTGTGGGGGGGTGTGGGGTTGGCAGAGGGGCGTAAAAAGTAATGTTTGTTGGGGGCTTATTATTCTTGTGGGGTGTGTATTGGTTTTTGACGAAGGCATGGTGAGGGGGATGCGGTGGGGCGGGTGGGAGGGGGTGGGGGGTGGGGAGAGGGGGGGGGGGAGTGGTATTGGCGTTTTCTTCAAGATATCGTCTATTATTTATCTAGCCAGGGGATGTTTAACATGAGTTCAACGAGTTTTCGAGTGGAGCTGAATTACATATCGGTGTGGTCTGTTAATTTCTTATTTTATATGGATTCGTTTTTTTGGGGGTGTGGGTATTGTTTCTTTTTACGATGATAGATGTGGCGGGGTAAATGCAAGTCTGTTCTGTGTGGTTAGAGCGTTTAATTAATTCTTTTAATCCCAATAACTTTAGTTCAAGGGAGGATGATGTTTGTGGTTTTGAGGGGTAGGTGTTTCGGGGTTTTCTTACGAGTCGGTTATCTGGGTGGGCGTATGCAGCAGTATGTGTGGGTGTTGGAATTAAGAGTTTAAAGTTGGATATTGCTGTTCCCTGCTGGTATGATTGTGTATTTTGAATGCAAGTTCTGATCAGATCTTTCAGGGTATTATTTTGACTAGCTCTTTTTAATTTGTACGGTAACACTGATAGAGGTTTTGACTGATAATTGATTTGATTTGAATGTAAATTGATAATTTTGAAGTAAACTAAACATATTCACAATGGAAAGTATTCCGGGAGTCCCAGTAGCAGATTAACTTGAGTATCAAAGCTCATTTCAAAGTTTCATTTTCCTGTCTTCCTCTGCTCATCGAACTATAAATTGGGTTTGCAAAATAAAAAATGGTGTTTTGGATTGTGTGTTTTGCGATGATTGCTTGAGCGTGCTAATAGTAATTCACCTTTTTACAGAGAGATTATCTTCTCCTGTTTATTATTTTGTACGATTGAAACGTCAACTAGTTTAGTCGGATTCTTTTATAATAAGTTTACAATACTTATGCACTCATTTTTGTATTACTTGGTGCTACTATTTATTTAAGATGGTTGTCATTTTATTGTTTGTTATTGATAATTTTGCCGGGTTGGTTTTGTTTTTATTCCCGTTCATAATTATGCAGATGTCCCACAGTTGCATTATGCTTTCTTATGCCAGACGTCGTGCGTGTTTTGTAGCTTTTGAAACTCGCGTACAATCTCTCACAGCAATCTACTCAAATTCATTAATATTACACCATGTCTTTAGTTCTACGTGAAGTCAGAGGATCGGTAGTATAGTAAGTGTAAGGAGTAGTAACGTATGTCAGTCACAATAGTGCGCTGGTATAGACAGTAACTGAGTCAAGAGTCAGGGGTGGGGAGGGGGGTGGGGGATATTGGGGGGTGGCGGGATGGGGGAGAGTTGGGGGGTGGTGGGGTGGGGAAGGAGGAGGGTGGGCGGGGGGCGGTGGGGGGTGGAAGGTGCGTGGGGGGGGAGTGAGTGGGAGAGGTGGGTGAGGGGGGTGACGGGGGGGGGTGGCGGGGGTGGGGCGAAGGGGGGGAGGGGTGGATTAGGGAGGTGGGGGGGGACGGGAGGGGGGGTGGGGGGGGGAGAGCGAGGGGGGGGCGGGTGGGCTGGAGAGGGGGGCGCGCGAGAAGGCGCGGCGCGCGAAGGCTTCTAAGTCGAAGAATTGCCCTACTGGAGCCACGGTATTAGTTTCTACTTTTGCTAATTCATTGCAACACACTTTTTTTATACTTAACATGTAGAAGATAATGTGAAAAACATGCTAAGACATGGAGTTAATTTTTGGGAACATATATTTACCTAATCAAGAAGTGACAGTCCACATTTCAATAAAAACCGTTTTATAGTTACCTAGATCTCCACAATCTTAAATGTATCGAAGTTATTTCGTTTTATATTTGTGAAATGTTTTATAAAATGGTTTTAGTTTTCGAATAACAACAAACTTTTTTAAATATATCGGTACGTGAACTCTGAAAAATTGTGTAAATATAACGAACCTTTATAAAATGTTAAAATCTGCACATTTTGATGACGTGTTAATTACGTTATAAATGGTGTCACGTGTCACTTTCAGGTATGACACGTCTTCAAATTGTGCAGGTTGAAACACCGAAGGAAGTTCGTTACATTCACACAACTTTTTCAAATTTATATTTGAAATCGATACATTTGAAAAGTTGATTGCTATCTTACGACCAAAACCTTTTATAAAATTTACGAGTTAGGAACTATATAAAGTAACAAATATGCACATTTTTGTTTCAGTGTTACCATATTTAGTGTAACTTTATATTTTTTTGAAATTGCCTATTTTTATTTTTATAAACTTGCATGCATTATTCATTTTGCAGAGTTTAGCAATCATGAATTCGAATAATGTCTTAGTCTACGGAGTAACATCACTAAACAGCCAAATGTTCCATATGGTGGTGAACGGTTGTCGTAACGTGAGAGTAGTGGGTGCGAATGTCGTAGCACCATGGGATAGTCCTAACACTGATGGCATTCATGTCCAGTTATCAACCGGTGTAACTATTTTGAACTCGAAAATTAGCACTGGTGACGACTGTGTCTCGATAGGTCAAGGTGCAAATAACTTATGGATCGAAGGTGTCTCGTGTGGACCGGGGCATGGTATCAGGTATATATATATATATATATATATATGTTGCACGTTATAAATGGTTACTAATATTTCTGAGGTCCTAAGTCTTAGGAAAAATATTCGGATATATATATATATACTCGTATGTTTCTTCATATATCCATTTTGTTAAATTATTACGTGAGTTTGTCTAACAGTTGCCTTTAGAACACCGGTTAAATTGAACATTTCACAATTATGAGCAGGATGTACTTACGTAAATGCCGGGTGTGGCACAGGCCACAGCCGATTATAAGTCGTGAATGTAGTTTTTGTTCAAAAAATGTAATTCTTTTGTATGTGCAACCCCTGATATTTTGTGCTATTATTCTTGATAGTGCAACTTTAATTTGCCTTAACTCAAAAATTATTTATAGTGTGAATTTTAGTACTTATAATATGAAAGAATTCAACATCCTCTAAGATGTCCTAAGTTCGTCTATGTTATTTGACTAGTTACATGTATATTTCGCAGCATTGGATCCTTAGGGAATCATATGGACGAACAAGGAGTGCGTAACGTGACTGTAAAAAGGAGTACCTTTAAGGGTACAGATAATGGTTTAAGAATCAAGGCATGGGCAAAACCAAGTAATGGCTTCGTCGACAACGTTCTGTATCAGGACGCCATTATGACAAATGTAGAAAACCCTATTCTTATCGATCAAAATTACTGTCCCGGCCGCAAAAATTGTCCTCGTCAGGTCAGTAATTTTTAACCTAGAGACTTCGGTTAAACTGCTAAGTACTTCCTTGTTTTAGCTATAAACTCTCTTTTTTTTTCAACTATTTTAGGCTTCGGGTGTAAAAATAAGCAATGTGAGGTATCAAAACGTGCAAGGAACATCGGCGACAAAGGTGGCAGTGAGATTTGATTGCAGCAAAAAGAATCCATGTAGAGGAATCACGATGCAAGACGTGAATTTGACCTTCAAGAACAAACGTTCTGCATCAGCCGCATCTGCCTATTGTGTAAACGCAGCAGGAAGAAGTTCCGGAGTGATGAAACCCACAAGTTGCCTTTAGCGCGACTCATTTGCTTGAGCCCGTGGCCGGATAAATGTATGTGTTATTCGCCTGGCTTTGCATTGCTGATTAATTGTTACTTAACTAATGGTAGGATTTATATGAGGTGATCATTGGGGTTTTAGTGTTGATTGAGGAAATTCTCAATCTTATGTTCTTTTGTCAAATTTATATGTAGGTTGTTTGTTATTTGGATGTAATTCTGTAATTTTATTATGTGATGATTTAGATAATTATTTAGCTTGTGTTTTGAGTTTTCATGTGAAAAATGTGCTAGTTTTATTAGAGTCTTAGAGCATTCATTATGAGAGGTTTTAAAAAATCTAAAATAGTTTATAATTCTTCTACTTCAATTGGAGTATAAGCGGAAATGAACCGAATTATTCATGAGCCACTTGAGCTGGAGTTTGAGCTTAACATGAAGTTTGTTCAATACATAAGTTTGAGACCGAACTTTAGATATCAAACTCGACGAGGCTTGCGTCGACTAAGCTTGCAGGTCTAAAAGAGATTTTACTGCAATTATCATCATATATCATCATATCATATCATATATATTATAAGATTCAGTCCCGGCATTTAATGGGCAGTCTTAAATATATTATAAGATTCAGTCCTAGCATTTAATGGGCAGTCTTAAAGATGGGACTGAACTAATATACCAAATCAAACAAACAATTCGGCTGCATATTTTTGGAGTTACACAGCATTCATGGAGTTATAACCAACCATTTTAATAAACCCTCCGCCTGCATATCAAGAGTTTTTGGAGTTACGCCATTCATGGAGTTAACCAAAACAATACATACAATCATGTGCATATGAAGAGTTCCTGGAGTACTATAAATTACATACGTACGCGTTGAGTTTCATCCATAAATGAAAGGAAACCCAACATGTCAAACGAGGCTGCAGAGAACATGTCCAGCGAGGTTGCGCAGACCAAAACAGATTTATTCTTGGACGAGCTTGTTGTGGGTGACATCAGGACCATTGTTGTAATGGTTTGCAGAATCTGGGACGTGACCATTGTTGTAAGGCTGGCGGTTTTGTGAGACATCCATTTCAGCTGCAAGATTTTGACAGCATATTGATTAAATATTGCTTTTTACCTTTTAGATAAGCTTTATTTGTCCAACAGCTCATCAACATTGATTCTTGATGATCCTGAAATACCTGCACTGAAAGAATTTAAAGGGGAGATCACATAATCATGCTTAAAGTCTTTGCATCCATGTTTAAATGCTTGCAACATGCTAACGGTTACCATGTGTGTGTGTGGCAGTGACGGTAACGTGGAGTTGAACCGAGTTGCTATGCATGTTGACTATTCGGAACCCAAGGATGAGACACTGGAGAACCTGCTGATATGGGCCCGCAACCAGAAAAATGATGTAAGCCTTTTTCTTTTCACTCTGACATTGATGTAATGTCTGTCTTTCTAGTCTTTGACCTTCAACTGTAGAGTAAGGATCGACAATGTCAGAACAAAATAGGGCTGGAAGTACTGTGACAACCATGACTTGAGCAGCTTAGTCAAACTGTTAGCGTTGACTTATGTATCTGTTGCAAGGTATGGTGTATGTGATTATATGAGTTTATGTGTGTTTATGTGGGAATTGGTAATCAATCTATTGAGTGTGATCATCTCAATGAGATTGAAATGGTGGAGAATTTGGTTGAATTCCTTTCGTTCACTTTTGGTGACAAGGAAATGATTTTGGTGATTTAAATGTTTTCGTGATTTATCGTGTATGTATTATTACGTATATGTAATTATGTGATAGTAATATTAGAATTTTATGGGTTTTAATAGTTAGTATAAGAAAGAAATGTAAATTTCTATTTTTGGAAAGTTGGGTTTAATGAAAATGAAAAGTAGTTTATTTAAAAGTCTAGTAAATTGCGTTTAAGCGAAAAGGTATGCGCAAATAAGCTTAGAATTTTATAAAAATTAGGGTAATGTTAGTAAATATGTAATTAATAAATAACTAAAGAAAATAAAAAATATATATATAAATAGGGTGTAGGCCGGCTAGGAAAAAAAATAAAATAAAGCCCAATCCTACTACAACTCTAACTAAAAAATTATCTACACTATATATATATATATATATAATAAAAGAACCCAAAAACGAAATTTCCTCCTCCCTATTGAAGGTTCGGTCGACCACAAGAAGAAAAGAAGAAAAAAATTTAGGGTTTTGTTCTTGTGAAGAGAAATCAAGGTTTAGGTATGTTTTAATTAATCTTTTGTTAATTATTAATCTTTAATCATGTAATAATTATTATGATGGAATTAGGGTTTAATTAGGATCATATGGGTGTATTCGTTAGGGTTTAGATCGTGTTAGAACTTGATTTAGATTATGGCAGAATTTAGGGCTGTGTTGTTCGGATGTTATCTCAATGATGGTAATAGCTTTTGTCAAGTTTCCGGTATCTATGACGTATCTTAGAGAGTATAGTTTCCATAACATCCGGCCTCGAAAGTTTTTAAGGTCGGGAAGTCATTCAAATGTTGGTTACAAGAAAAGTTGTCAAAGCAGTAAATTAGGGTCAGATTATGAGGTGTAAAACCCCCACTTAAATTATGAATTAGGATTATCCAACCTACAGGAGTTTAGTTCTATGTGTCTATTAAAAATCCTCCAAAGGAGAGCTTCTGATTTGGAGTCTAAGTATGATTTTTATGTCCAAACTTTTTAATGTGCGATCAGATCCGAAAACTGAGTAGTTAAAAGTTTGATTTTATTTGGGGCACTTAAGAGTGGAAATAAATTAGTGGAAAAATCGTGGAGTTAGTATAATCGTGGTATTGAACATGTGATTTTTGGTAAATTTTATAAACCTCAATAGGTATGGTTTAGAAAATGGTAAAGTGAGGTCAAAATTCTGCGTTTTCGGGTAAATTGTAAGACTTTAGAAAAATGTGTAAACATGTTGGTTAAGGTTGGGCATGGTGTCGTGGTGACCCATGAGGGTAATTAAAAACCTTAGACATCCATCATATGATTGTTACAAGGGCATAAGCAATTGGCTTGGTCGCATGTAACACGTGTTTGTTTTGATTGTTTAGATTTGTGCTAGTGTTTGTGGAAGCTGCAAAGCATCAGGTGAGTTTCATAGCCTCTTTTTCTTATATTTTCTTGGGGTGAAAATGATGCTATGAGTATTAATTGTTTTAGTTACTGTGATAATGTGTTTTAAATGAGGTATGGGCTATACGAGACTATTATATGTTATGTGCTACTTTCTAATGTGATATGAATTGTTGTGCTTAAGCGTGACCGTCTCAAGGCATTGGTGGATTGTTAGTAGTGAGCGTGACCGTCTCATTACTGTGGATTGTTAATAGTGAGCGTGACCGTCTCATTGCTGTGAATTGTTGATAGTGAGTGTGATCGTTTCATTGTTGTACGTTTTGTTTCTATGCTTGTGACCATTGAGCGTGAATGTCTCAATCTGGATTGATGTGATTGCATGTTAGCTTGTATGATAGATTGTTGTATGTCCTGCTATGCTATGTTTTACTTATCACAATGATTTTCAAAGCGAGTTATTGGCGTGTCTTAAACCTATGACTCTCACCAACATTATGTTGACGTTTAAGCATCATTTTCAGGTGAGCATCATTGGAATAAGATAGAGAGAAGTGGTTAGAAAGAGACCGTAGGATGTCATGGAGTTTATTGCTTTATTGTCTTGAATTTTGCATTGTTTGGATTATGAATAATTGTTGCATGTCTTTCTATTGGCGAGAACTTTCGTTTCGTCAATAAAGACGCCTTTTGGATTTTGGTTAGTTTTATGGGTATTGTTATGACACTTTGTGTCTATGCTTTACTTATTTATTTCATATAGAATTCTTTGTATATACGCCATTCTGTTGTGATGATATCCTTTTTTGTTACGCCTCGCGTTTCCGCCTTGACGGGGTATGACAGATTGGTATCAGAGCCATTGGTTATAGAGAAGTAGGTGGTTGAGCCTAGACTATAACCTAGGAGTCCATCATGTAAATGCATTTAAGGCTTAAGTGTTTAATGCTATAACTGCTATGCTTCCCCTTTATTTTTGCATAGCTTATATATCTCGTATTTTGCTAAGTTGTCATTTTAGTTATTTTGCCTGCCATTTTTGGATATGATATGTATTACTTTCTTATTATTTTAGGTATGTTTTTCCGCCACCCATAAGAAGTCTCGTTGGGGAACCGTTTTCCCAACTGGACTTAAGCGTTATAAGGAGCCTCTTGTAGAACCGAAGGAGATAAAATAGTTGATCGTTTGTCTAATTCGCGTAATAGGGCTGGACCCGAGAGTCGGGTGATTCTTGCGGAGGCAAAGTCAAACCCAAGCGAGGCCCAACATAAGTTTATCCCGTCCTTTACCCCGTCATGTTGTTATTGATTATTTCTTTAAGATATTTCGTATTTTGGGAATTGTTACGAGATTTTCGTTCCTTTATGTCGTTTTGATTTCAATTTGTAATAAGTAAGTAGTTATTTGATGGAGCATCTTTTATGTGTTAAGTTTGAGTGGTTTAAGATGTGCAATGTGGTATATGTGCTTATATGTGAATTATGATTGATATGGGTAATCTTGAAAGTAAGTACACGTGTAAAAGGAGGCACTTATAATTATGGTGGCCAACATAATTATAAAGGCATCACACACGTAGACTTGTGACCATGATTGCATTTATTTGTGTCTGAATATAAGGTGGTAGTGTAATATGTTTTTTTTATTATTGATATGTGTATTCATGATAAGGATGATGGTATGGGTAGAGAATTATTCTCTTACCCTAATTGGAGGATATGTTAAGTTGAGTTGTATAGATAGTAAGTTTCCCTTCTATCTAGTATTTGTGGATACCTAGTATTGCTATTATAGAGGTTGCTCGTTTGCTCGGTTGTTTGTTCGGATTTCCTAAGTCTAAGCTTAGCATCCCTTCATCGTACTTTGTTAGTAAGGATACCTGATTTTCCTATTCGACGTCTCGATGTATATTGGTTGTTCGGAATCTGCTTTTTCGGATATAGCCGCGTTTCGTTAGTTCTTTCATTGCATTGATTACTCGTATGAGTATCAAAGGTTTCTTTTAAGCACTAATTGTTCCTAACATATTAGTGTGGATCATTACTCCCTTCTTTGTATATCCCTTGGTTTTCGTAACCCGTTGGCGACGTGTTAGTATCGATGCTTTTAGGTTTGCTCTGTTGATCGTTATTTTGGATAAGACCTTACGTTTTCTTTTGGGTACGTAACGTCTTGCATGAGTTTTCTTGTACGAGTTCGTTTGATTTTATTTTGAGTATATGGTTCCTGGTATTTTCTTTCATTTTCAAACAATAGAATTGTGTTAGAGTCTGTACGGTGTTTTATGATTTTTTTTGGTATTATGGTGTCCTTTGTTTAAGTAACATATTTTATAATTGATATCTAATTATAAAAACCCTTTAGAAGTATTGTGTTGGTGTTGGAGAAAACTATGTATAAAATGATCTTTGTAAATTGATTTTATTTTATAATAAAAAGCAGGTTTAAAGTGATTCATAGTGGTAAGGTACGATACACCATTAGGTAACCATCTCTAGATTTTTATGACAACCAGAATGAATTTTTCAAAGTTTACATTTAAGACAATTTTATTATTATTTAAAATGATTTTTATACTTAAAGTGACTTTCTTAATTTAAATCGATTCTTATAAAAACATTATTTAATTTGGTCTTTCGAGTAATGTCGATAATTGGTATAAGAATTTCCGTCTTTCGTATTGATATTTTTTTTTATGTGTTCATTTGTCGTGGTACGTCTGTTGATTTCTTTCGTTGCGTTTTCGCTCGGTGCATATACGTATCCTTTCTTTCAAAGGATTCTTATGTCATTTGATCCACGTCTATTTGCATATGTGGAATCTCCTATATGCATTCTAGCCTTTGACTCGATATTCGTTTGTTATCCTATTCGATTGTTCGTAACCCTTGGAGTTCGTTGATACCGTTGAGTCGTGGAAGCTTTGATGTCATTGTGGGAATGGACCGGTTGTCCAAGAGGAAGTTAGTTATAGTATGTCATGAGAAGGTGGTTGAAATACCGTTGGAAGGTAGTAGGAAACTTAGGGTTCAAGGGGAACGTACTTTAGGAGCCGCTAAAGCTTTAATGAACGCGAAGGTAGATGAACCGAAAGTGGGTGATATTTCTGTTGTGAGGGATTTTGTTGATGTGTTCCCAGAAGATTTGTTAGGATTACCACCACAACGACAGGTTGAGTTTCGCATAGATTTGGTTCATGGAGCGACGTCAGTCGCGAAGTCTCCATATCGTCTAGCACCTTTGGAAATGCAAGAATTGTCTGAACAACTTCAAGAGTTGCAAGACGAAGGTTTCATACGACCTAGTCATTTTTCGTGAGGAGCATCAGGGTTGTTTGTTAAGAAGAGGAACAAGGAGTTCATTTGAAGTTAGAGTTGGAAATACTGAGGAAGGAGAAGTTGTATGCTAAGGTTACTAGTGTGAGGCAATGAAGAATTGGGAAGTACCTACGACACCATCCGAGATATGATTATTCTTAGGATTGGCAGGTTACTTACCTACGTTTCATCGCAAACTTTTCTAAGATTGTTAAACCCATTACTTCCCTAACTGAGAGGGATCAGAAGTATGAGTGGGGCACAGAACGAAAAGAGGCTTTCTAGACTTTGAAGAATGAAAACTTGGTTTAGGGTTTGGTCGTTTATTGGTATGAAGAAGAAGGCACCAAGTTTAAGGCAGAAACCCTAACTCGATGCAAGCAACAAGGTACGATAAGCATCATGATATGATTTTGTGTTCGGTTCTTGATATGGAGAAGGTACAGCAGGATTTGGGAGTCGCTTAAGGCAGAAACAAAAAAGCATCAGATTTTGAAAAAGGTTTGAAGCTTCAAAGCTTTTGATTCTATAAGGTATGTTGATGTAGCTGCTATGTGATTCGTATTTAAAACAAGTAACATAGAAGCAGCAGGTATCAGCAACAAAGGTAAATTACTACTGCCATGGATGCTGGTCAATACTGCTCGTCTATTATTTAATGTTGCTTTGTATCACGATAATGCTGTTACCTTGTGATTATTACTGCTTATTGATACTTAATGCTGCCACTGCCATTGGAATCTTGATTGATTAAATGTTGCTTCAAGTAAATCAGATATGTATATGGTATGTTAAGCAGTTACAACTGTTCGACCAACATTCGTGCTTAAAAAAAGGTGATTAGTACTGTTTGTTATCAATATCGTTCTTAGTTACTACTGTTGGTTCGTATACAAGGAATGGTATTGCATGTATCATTAGTGCTTTATATGTTTGTTCTGCCTTTGTCGTCCGAGAAAGTTTTAATACTGCTAGTGGTATCCGAGAAATGAAGTTTCTACTGCTAGGTTTATTTGATATCGGATAATACATATTTTTGGTTCTCGGTTATTCTGAAGATCTCGGACAGAAAAAGAAAACACACAGTTTTGAATCTTGGATTGAACAAGATGCTTCGTTTAAGGGGAAGCTAACGAATTGATTTTGGTCTAAATGTTTAAAAAGGCTCATTTTGGATTTATTGAATTAATTGGTTACGGAGATGATTGTTTATGACTTATTTGAAGATGAAGTGGAATTACTTGGGTACGTGTTCTTATCATATATCAAAATCCTGCTTCTTTTGAAGATAACTTGTTCGTTTTGTATGGTGTTGATGAAGACTTGCAAAATCTAGAAAAGGTGTGTGATTTACAAACTTATGATGCTCAATGCTCACATTTGCTATCATTTTAAGGAGTTATGTTGTAGTGCTCAGTGTCTCATTATTGAGGATAAATGAGGATTTTGTCAAGAGATTGCGATCTACTTATATTTTGGTCTTGGTATAAGTTTGACGTCACGTGGATAAACAAGATATAAGATACAAGTTTGGGTTATTCTACTTCAGCATCAAGTTCGTTATACTTAGTTTTCTTCATCAGTGATCATTACAAAAAGCCTACAGAGTTCGTGATTCATGAGATGGTTAATACATTGGTTTCAGGGGAAGCTTAATTGACAAAATGTTTAACCATCAGGATATGTTCATGCACCACTTGAGAAAAAGCTGTTATGATTCAATCTTTATTACTCATGAGATGGTTAACATACTTTTCAGGGGAAGCTTATTTTTAACATGTTTAACCATCTACATGCATCACTTGAAGGGAAGTTGTAAAGATCCAAGTTGCATATCTTCACAAGATCCCTATTGGATAATGACAAAAAGGGGAAGAAGAAGGTACAAATAAATATGATTTGCAACTTATTATGTGTGGTGACATGACTTGGAGAGTATAACTTAAGGGGATGCAGTTTACAAAGGAAGTTTGTTTTATTCAGGGAGATGATTACATCTCAACTTCAGGGAAAGCTTTGGCTTTATGATGAAGTTCGTACACGACTTTGTTTGTTTTGTCATCATCAAATAGGGGAAGATTGTTGGGATTCTAGATTTGATGAGACAAAATAAATAAAAGAATGAAACAAAAGGATCAAAATCGTCATTAAGGAATTCTACAAAGATGGAGAATTCTAGAAGATATGCTTAAAAGATGTGAAGATTTGGTCAAAGATGTCAAAGATAAAGATTAGGAAAGTTTTAATTAGATTTAATTAGTTTCCAAATACATTAATGATTCCTTTGTAAGTCTTGATCTCTCCCTATATAAAGAGATCATAGACACATAGTTTTGAGTATCCCTGTGTGTGAAAAACATGTGTGTACACAAAGTGTTAAAGATGTAAACGTCTAGGAGAGTTGGTGTAGCCCCAAGGTGTCAAGTTTTCCTTAAACCCTGTTAGAATTTAACAGTTCTAGAATTGATCATCTAGAATTGGGGCTTGTAGTGATCGTTTGGCAATAAAACCTTGTTTAACAATAACGATGTTCTTTATTTAATTTCGTTGTGCATATTGTTTTCATTGTTATTGTCAATCCTAGATATAAGGTCTAAACAACCTAAGCTTTCAACGATCTAAGGAGTTATTTAGACTCCACACACCTATCATAGCACCTACTATACCACCCTCCCCAGACTATACACCAGCGTCTCCTGATTACTCACCTGCATCCGAGACAGAGTCTGATCCATCTAAGGATCCATCATCAGACCATATACCACCATTACCAGCTGTCTCACCATTTTTATCATCGGCTGATGACACCACAGACAATGATACACCATATACACCACCATCACCTACCCATGGTACGCCTTTTACTGAGATTACCTCTTCTACCCAGAGATCACCTGTTATACCTCATCATCGAGTTATGATTCTTGCACGTGGACAGCCTATTCCTCATGGTCGACCGTACCGCTACCATCTTAATGGGTCGGTACATATGATGACTGCGAGGAAGAGGGTTGGACCATTACCCGTTCAGCAGCTTGCTATGAGACATCCTGTCGATCATTCTTCATCAAATTATTTTTCTCTAGACGATTCAGCTCGAGATTCTTCTTCAGATTCATCATCTGAGGCATCATCAGACTTTCATTCAGATGCTTCATCCGATTCTTCATCGAGACACTCATTGCCATATCATTTTTCTCCTAATTTACCGAGTACTTCTGCGGGGCCATCTCGTAAGAGACGTAGGTCCCCTATGACATCTGTACCTGCATTACCACTTGTATTCGGAGCTCTATCTCTTGTCCGTGTTGATTTGGTACCATCGCCTAAGAGAGTTAGGGATTCTGGTTATTTGGCATATGTAGAGGTTGACCCTAGAGAGACTAGTTTGAGGGATGATGTTATGGTCAGAGGTAGTGATAAGCCTCATTTAGAGCAGGATATTGATGAGATTCAGGCAGAGATTGATGAGTGTATTGCTTACGCAGATGCTCTTATGGATAGAGGGATTGATGCTAGAGTTGTAGTTGAGGCTATTGATCGAGAGGAGAGTGAGATGGGTGTGAGAGGGCCGGTTGAGGTCAGAGTTGAGAGGGTTACGCATCCTGTGATGCCAGAGGATACCCCTGAGCCTGCTCAGGAGGGAGTAGTAGAGGTTACATATGAGACATTAGGAGATTTGGTTCAGAGGTTCCATGATCATGTAGAGGCTATCCCAGTTCATCGTGTACAGGTCATTGAGGGAGTTCAGAGGGAGCAGGGACTTAGGATTATTAGGGTTGAGTCGGCAGTCACTGCTTTGACTGAGAGGATTGCTGAGTTGGAGAGGGATAACAGGAGGCTCAGAGGCACCGCGAGTGTTGAGAGTCAGAGAGTTGACCGACTCTAGCGCGGCATGTCATGTATGCAGAGAGAGCTGAGGCAGATATGACGACTTTGATTTTATGACCGAGTGAGAGTTGGCAGACTTGAGGCGTGTGCTAGGAAGCACATGGGCTACCGTCCTTAGATATGTTTATTAGTATTGCAGTATTGAGCAGTAGCGTTAGTAATGACCGTAGTGTTAGAAACTCGTATTTTCTGTATTCTGAAACCAATGTGATGTAATCACTAATGTTCGATGACATGAAATTGATATTTAGCTATGATATAATGTCATGATCTGATTTACTTATGCTATTTGCATCATGCATATGAGGTTTCCATGAATATATTTTGATCATGTATTTTTATGTGAATTAACTATAAATTTTATTTAACACCGTTAGCGATCTCGCATTACCCAGAAATCTCATCGAGTGTTACGTTGTTATGTTGTAGGAAGATGCCTAACACACGATCCGGAGCGTCCATGACTCACAAGGAGATCGAAGACTTGGTTACTCGCCGAGTAGCTGAAGAGATGGAGGCTCGTGAAGCCGCGATGAACCTTGAGCCCCTGAATGAGAATGGGGATTAACAAGAAGGTGAGAATGAAGGAAATGAGAATGGAGGTAATGAAGGAAATGGGAATTGAGGTAACGAAGGAAATGGAAATGAAGGAAATAGGGGTAATGGAGAAAATAGAAATGGAAACGGAAATGGGAATCATGGCATGAACTATGGAGGTTTCATGCCGATGGATCGAGAGTGCACATTCCAAGACTTTTTGAAGTGCAAGCCACATAATTTCTTGGGAACCAAAGGCGTTGTCAGATTGACCTGCTGGTTCGAGAAAATGGAGACTGTGTTCAACATCAGTAATTATCCACCGAAGTATCAAGTGAAATATGCCACATGCACACTGCAGGACAGTGCTTTGACCTGGTGGAACTCTCATAAGAGAACAATTGGTATGGATGTTGTATATGCCATGAATTGGGCTGGACTTATGAGGTTGATGACTGAGGTGTATTGTCTAAGGAACGAGATTCAGAAGATGGAGACTGAATTGTGGAATCTGACATTGAAAGGAAACGACTTGACTACATGCACTCAAAGGTTTCAGGAGTTGATTTTATTGTGTACTAGAATGGTCCCCGATGAAGAGGACAGAGTAGAGAGGTTGATTGGAGGATTACCGGACAACATTTAAGGGAGTGTGATTGCTGCGAATCCAGCTAGACTCCAAGATGTCATACGCATTGCTAACCAATTGATGGACAAGAAGCTTCAGGGTTATGCTACAAGGAGTGCTGAGAATAAGAGGAGGATGGAAAGTAACCCAAGGATAACCGTGGACAACAACCGCCATTCAAGAGACAAAATGTTAGTGGGCAGAATGTGGCCAGAGCCTACACGGCTGGGAACAATGAAAGAAAAGGGTATGCTGGGTCTTACCCACTCTACAACAAGTGCAATTACCACCATGTAGGGCCGCGTACAGTGAAGTGCCAAAACTGTAGGAAGGTTGGACACCTGACTAGGGATTATACGGTTGCTGTTGCCCCAAACACTCAGAGAGCTCCAGTTGGAAATCAGCAAGGTGTTGTTTGTTATGAATGTGGGAGACCGGGACATTTCAAGAGGGATTGTCCTAAGTTAAGGAATCAGAACCGTGGAAATCAGACAAGAAACAGAGTTGGAAACAAGACTGGAACCAGACTGGAGGTAACGAGACTACAACAAAGGCTTACGCCATTGGTGGAGGAGGAACAAACCCTGATTCCAATGTTAACTGTTATGCTTCCATGTTATTTGATTCGGGCGCCGATAGAAGTTTTGTGTCAAATACCTTTAGTGTTTTGCTTGATGTTGCACCATCCACTCTAGACACTAGTTATGCCGTAGAACTTGCCGATGGAAGAATTTCAGAAACAAATGTTGTTCTTAGAGGTTGCACGTTAGGATTATTAGGTCATTCGTTCAACATAGATCTAATGCCCGTAGAACTTGGTAGTTTCGATGTCATCATCGGTATGGACTGGTTGGCGAAGTACCACGCGTTAATCGTTTGTGACGAGAAGGTCGTCCGTATTCCTTATGGAGACGAAGTATTGATAATCCGAGGTGACGATTATGGCAACAGAAGTAAGCTGAACATCATATCGTGTACGAAAACCCAGAAGTATAGCGCAAGTTACATCCAGGAAGGCTGAAGATAAGTCGAAGGAGAAGCGACTTGAGGACGTGCCAATCGTACGGGAATTTTCGGAGGTCTTTCCAGACGATCTTCCTGGATTACCACCTGTTCGACAAGTTGAATTCCAAATCGACTTAGTCCCTGGTGCTGCATCTGTAGCACGAGCACCGTATCGATTAGCACCAGCCGAATTGCAAGAGTTATCCACCCAGTTGCAAGAACTTTCTGACAGAGGATTTATAAGACCCAGTTCCTCACCCTAGGGAGCACCAGTTTTGTTTGTCAAGAAGAAAGATGGTTCATTCCGGATGTGTATTGACTACCGTGAATTAAACAAGCTTACTGTGAAGAACCGATACCCACTTCCGAGGATCGATGACTTGTTCGATCAGCTGCAAGGGTCAAGAGTCTACTCTAAGATCAACCTAAGATCTGGTTGTCATCAACTCAGAGTTCGTGAGGAAGACATTTCGAAGACAGCATTTAGGACTCGCTATGGTCACTACGAGTTCTAAGTAATGCCGTTTGGCTTGACTAACTCACCGGTAATATTCATGGACTTGATGAATTGGGTGTGCAAACCGTATCTGGATAGATTTGTGATTGTATTCATCGATGATATTTTGATCTACTCCAAGAGCAGAAAGGAGCACGAAGGACACCTTAAGTTGATTTTGAAGTTATTAAAGAAGGAAGAATTGTACACCAAGTTCTCAAAGTGTGAGTTTTGGCTATCAAAGGTAAAATTTCTTGGTCACGTGATTGATAGTGAAGGCATTCACGTTGATCCCGCGAAGATTGAGGCAATCAAAGATTGGGCGTCACCCAAGACACCCACCGAGATTCGCCAGTTTTTAGGATTGGCCAGTTACTACCGACGATCTATTGAAGGTTTCTCAAAAATCGCTAGGCCTATGACGAAGTTGACTCAGAAAAGCGTAAAATTTGAATGAGGAGAAAAGGAAGAAGCTGCTTTTCAGTTGTTGAAGCAGAAACTATGTAGTGCGCCAATTTTGGCCTTACCAGAGGGAAGCGAGAACTTCGTGGTATACTGTGATGCTTCGCATAAAGGGTTGGGCGCGGTTTTGATGCAGAAGGAGAAGGTCATAGCTTATGCATCCCGCCAACTCAAGGTTCATGAGAAGAACTATACTACACACGACCTAGAGCTTGGTGCAGTAGTGTTTGCCTTGAAAATGTAGAGACATTATCTGTACGGTACAAAGTGCGTTGTGTTCACTGATCATAAGAGTTTGCAGCACATTCTCGATCAGAAAGAGTTGAACATGAGACAACGACGGTGGTTAGAGCTGTTAAGCGACTATGACTGTGAGATTCGATATCATCGAGGGAAGGCGAACGTGGTGGCTGATGCCCTGAGTCGAAAGGAAATAAGTAAGCGGCTAAGTGTTCGAGCCTTAGTTATGACACTTGGGTTAAACCTGCCTAAGAAGATTATGAATGCTCAATCGGAAGCCAGAAAGGAAGAAAATTTCATGACCGAAGATCTGCAAGGAATGATTAATAAGCTTGAACCTCGTGCTGACGGAATGTTATGTTTGAACAATCGAAGTTAGATTCCGTGTTTTGGTGATCCGAGAGCTTTGATTATGCACGAGTCCCATAAGTCAAAGTATTCCATCCATCCTGGATCAGATAAGATGTACCAAGACCTTAAGAAGCTGTATTGGTGGCCCAACATGAAAGCAAAAATTCTTACTTATGTCAGCAAGTGTTTAACGTGTGCTAAGGTTAAGATAGAGTATCAGAAACCGTCTGGTTTGTTGGTTCAACCAGAGATCCCATAATGGAAATGGGAGAACATAACAATGGACTTTGTGACTAAGCTGCCAAAGACGGCAACCGATCAAGACACAATTTGGGTAATCGTTGATCGTCTCACTAAATCTGCACATTTCTTGCTTATAAGAGAAGACGACTCGATGGAAAAATTGACAAGACAATATCTAAAGGAAGTAGTGTCGAGGCATGGAGTGCCAGTTTCAATCATCTCAGATCGTGACAGCAGATTCACATCTCATTTTTGGCAATCGCTTCAGAAAGCGTTAGGTACTCGATTGGACATGAGTACAGACTATCACCCGCAGACTGATGGTCAGAGTGAGAGAACCATTCAGACGTTGGAAGACATGCTACGTGCCTGTATACTCGACTTTGGAAAAGGTTGGGTTAAGCACTTACCGTTGGTAGAATTTTCGTATAACAACAGTTACCATACCAGTATTAAGGCTGCTCTGTTTGAGGCGTTGTATGGGCGCAAGTGTCGATCACCCATCTGCTGGGCTGAAGTTGGAGATAGTTAGCTCACTGGCCCAGAGATCATCCACGAGACAACCGAGAAGATCGTCAAAATCAAGAGCCGTATCCAAGTCGCCCGTGATCGTCAAAAGAGCTATGCCGACGTAAGACGAAAACCTCTTGAGTTTCAAGTAGGAGATAAGGTCATGTTGAAAGTATCTCCTTGGAAAGGAGTGATACGTTTTGGCAAACGAGGAAAGTTGAACCCTCGTTATATTGGACCTTTCAAGATCATTGCTAAAGTAGGAACCGTTGCCTATCGTCTTGAACTCCCAGAGAAGTTGAGTAGAGTTCATAGTACGTTTCACATCTCGAATTTGAAGAAATGCTTAGCTGATGAACCTCTTGCTATACCGCTGGAAGAAATCCAAATCGACGAAAAACTCTATTTCATTGAAGAACCTGTCGAGATCATGGACCGTGAGGTCAAGCATCTGAAGCAGAGTCGTATTCCAATTGTTAAAGTATGTTGGAACTCCAGGAGAGGTCCTGAGTTTACCTGGGAGCGTGAAGACCAAATGCAAAAGAAATACCCGCACCTTTTCACCAACTCTGCACCCGCGGCAGAGGTTGCATCCTAAGCTTTGAGGATAAAGCTTCTTTAACGGGGAAAGAATGTGACAACCCGAAAATTTCTGTTCAATAAAATAGCCGTTTCCGTTTAGAAATTTGAATTTTTATAAGTTTCGTTTAACTTTTACGTGTAACCGGAAAGTTGTTCCGTTAAAATCTGAGAATCGTCTCCGGGAGCGAACCGGAACACCAAACGTTGTAGTATCTTGGCAATAGCCACGTTTTTATGTTTTAAGGCATTATTTAAAATTTAGTAATTTTTCATGATGTCGTTACTCGTTTCGTTATTTACGTGTTCCGTGGAACTTAACTATACTTTGTTATGCATGCAAGACCTTTGGAAATTAATTCATAAGTGAGCACTAGCTTTCCTAGAACGTTGGAAGCCATTTGGTCCCCCTCTGGTCTTTATGTAACCGGCTATGTATGTATATGCATACATTGGATTCAAATTTTAAACATTTTCTCCTAGAATAAGCTTGTAATGAAATGTGTTGATGGACTAAGTTCGTAGATACCTTGTGATAGGAGGATCATTTTGGTCCCCTATTTCTTGTCCTCTAAACCGTTGGCACACATGCATGTGTGTGAGTGTGTGTGTAAATTTTGTATACATATCCATTTGCTTCATCATTTCATTCTCATTCACTTCCAACACACACAAAATCAATTTTCTTGCACTCCCTCTCTCTAAAACACACGAACAAACACAAACTCTTACAAAATCCTTACATTTTCCATCTTTGATCATTTATATTTGAAGACAAGTTGAAGGTTTGATCATTTAAGATCATCCGGGTATAAAACAAACAACGTTTGGGTTGTTCTTGATCCTTGTTCATCCTTAAAAACCATCTTTTCTTATAAGTCTTCAAATCTTCAAATAACTTGTACTTTTCTATTTCTCTTGATGCATAAACATTGGTTGTACAACTAGTTTTATAAAAAGAAGGGTTTTAAAAACTACATAAACCTTAAAAGGTTATATATATGGTTCGACTTTTATAAAAAGGGACACAAAGAAATCATAGTTTTGTGATCATGGTTATTTTCATATAATAAAAGTACTAACTTATGGCTTATAATATTCGGTTTATGTTAATAAGCTTTTGGAAAAGCTTATTTGATATTATTTGAGCTTATTGGGCTTATAAATGGTTCGGCCCAATAAGGAAAACATAGGGATTGATTTGTTGAGCTTATTTGTTTCAGCTTATATTCATTATGCTTATTTCTAGCTTATTTTGGAAAGGATAAAACATTAAGTTTATTTGGCTTAACAAATAAGCCAAATAAGACTTAATGGGCTTATGAGTTTCGTCCTATATAAAAAGCCATGAACCACAAGCTTATTTAATAAGCTATGGGTTCGGCTTATTTAGTTTAGGCTTATTATGAGCTTATGTTAGCTTATTGATGAACATAGAGCTATTTGATATCTTATTAGCTTATCGGGTCTAACTAATGGACTCATGAGGGTTAATAGGGTTTCGGCCCAACAAGAAGCCCAAACCATGGCTTATTAGTCCATGGTTAAGCTTAATGGGTATTGACTTGGCTTATTGGAAGCTTATTCGTAGCTTATTGATGAGACTTGCGTATTATTTGTGTAACTACTTAGCTATTGAATTAGTAAATTGAAAGTGAGTTATTATTAAAGTCTAGGACTTTGGAAAACGTGTAAACAAGAACGGGTCATGCCGAAATTTTGTAAAAATCCTTATACTTAGAAACTATTTGGAAAAACATAAATGATAAAATGTTTCGATTAAATTAATTAACTATTTAGAAATATTAAATTATAAATAACAAGTTTATTTATGTATTAACAATAATATAATATAATATCTATATAAGTAATATAATATTATATACGTATGTTTCGTAAAACTCGATCACTAACATTTTTAAATGTACAACTAACGTTTGCTAAAAAATAACAATAAACGTTCATGCATCAATGTAGTACGATAACCATCAGAGTCTAAATCGAAACCCATATTCTTTTAGGTCATACCCGTGTACCGCCGTTCGTTCCAAGTGACCATACTTTTGACGTATGCTCTTTACCTTATCATCAAGGTGAGTTCATAGCCCCACTCTTTTAATCGTTTTAAATAATTATTTTATAACTTGGGATGAGAAACATTGCTTGCTTTTAAAACTGGACACAAGTACTATACGTGAGATTTCCCTATTTACGTATTGCCTAAGTAGCTTTTAGACCACCACTGCCCGAACTATCATGAACTATCAATTTCTTGACTGGAGGACCAGTCGAGGGAGCGCGGATGAATAAATAGATCTATTGTGACTAATTATCCTTATACGGGTGAGTAGCGCTCACTACCCACGGGGCTCTCGATAAACGGATATATGTCATGTCGAAACTGGTTAGGTTGTCTTTGGTCGGACACCTGGAAGGGCAATCAAATACTCATAGCAATGTACATGCTACATTTCATATTAGCTTCAGTGTCATGAGCTTAGTGCAACAATAAATACCTTTTTATGTGAAGTTGTATATGTTATAACTGTCACATACGTTTGATATCTTGTGGTCCACTATAACATCGTTTGAAACGAAACCTAATAATTCCACATCAACTTATGTTGACCGTTTAAAGCAAGATTATTTCTAAGGTTGCTTTTAGCTTGAAAGTTATACTTGATCTATAATGAAGTCAATTTAGCCGAACCGGGATTTCAATTTATCTATGATTATCCTAAATACCGTTGTTGAACTCATTTAAGCTTCTGCATGTTGTCTTTTGAATCTTTTAAGATTGATTAATGTAAACTTATTATTATTTAAATTTATACAACGGTGTTTATTATTTATTAAAAAAAACGTAACCCTTAGAGGTCGTTTTTTAATGCTGTAAAACCTGAGATGTTCAACTACCCGCACGCCTCGACACGTATCCACCAGGCTCACCGTCTGGGTTGTGACAAGAACAATATACGGAGTGAGACTTCAGGTTTAATTTCTGCTAGGGGTGCAAACGCCTTCTAAAGTTATCACGTCAACCTCTTAAAAATGTAAGGCTTTACGATGTTTGAATAAGTGTGGCAGTGGGTTCAAAAGCCCAAGCTAAGCCAAGCACGGCCCATGATCATAAACCTTAGGCGTCTCATATGACAAAAGGGCTTATAAGTAACCCTCTCCTCATGTGGAGAGGGAGTTGGTTATTTTCATTTGGTAAGAAATACTTCCTTCCATTTCCTCCTTCTCTCTACTTTCTCTCTCTACATCTCTCATTCTCTCTATATATATTTCTTCCATGGTTGTGATATGTGATTGTGATATAGGTTAAAAAATTAGGACAACAAGTTCTTCAACAACTCGTCTCGGACATGCCATTCTTCATGACCAAGAACCATACACAATCCACACCTAGGTGGTTCTAATTCATATTTCATCGAACGTATTTAAGCAATCATACCTCACCCACCAAATTTTAGATGACAATAACCATTTTATCAATAAGCACACCGATCAAGCTCTAATACCAATCAAACACAGACATAATTCATACGCCCCCACGATTGTATGCACGTAGAACTAGTGTAAGAATCAAGCATTATCGAATTACCAAGTCTAGTATCCATTGCACTCAGTCCGTCTTCAGTAAAGGACACGATAGGAATATCATGTATTTTAACCCAAACTGGAATCGATCATAAGTTTTCTTTCAAATAATTTGCATTAGGCATCCACTTCTTCAATAGTTTGGGACCTCAAAGTGACTAGTTCCAAGGTCTAGACGAGCATCTTCTTCCTGAGGTAATGGTTCCACTCGAGTTAGTCTACTAGGTTCTATTGATTTCTTATCATCTCCCACTAACACGAGTTTTCCTTCTAACATTCGACTTAGATATCACGAATCTTTACAGTTAAAGAAGAAGGATTTGGACTACCCAATGCATTTGAAAAGCATGGAAATGGTCCCAATCTAACAACACTTTCATTGGTAGTCGACGCGACCCATGTACCATTAGTCGACCAGCAACATTCGAATCCAGCACAACAGGAACATTCGAAGCATTCGTCTCCTTTTTCTTATATTTTTTACGTCAACCCTCTCTCCCTCCAGAGTCCAAAAATCCATTTTCCTTTATTATACCATTCACAATATCATGCACACTAGAACACAAACCAATATAATGAGCACAGATAAACCACCCGATGTTGATTCAAAAGAAATAAAACTCTAAAACGATTAAGGTTTAACGCAATGCACAATGATGCTCTAACATCCTTCATACTAACGATAAGCATAATAATAGATCATTACTAGAATAATCAAAAACCAAAACTCCTAAAAGTAATATAAAAACAGCGTCGAGGCGCGGTTTGAACCTAACAAATTTGTTTTAGTCGATCTAATCAGTTAATTAAACAAGAAGATTAATAATTGATATAGAACGATTAAACAAACAATTAGAATCGGAAATAATCAAAGGGATTCACGATTACTTTAGAAAACATATTAGGGATAGTTTGGTCGATGTTTCTCTCTAGAAGGATTAGGGTTTTATCTTATAGGTTAGAGTTATTACATGGAAGAGAAGAAGTTTCAATAAAGGTAATAAGAAAATGAGCTATGATGTCAAATGTTCATCTTCCAACAAAAAACAACGCGTAACAATCGTGTTATATCATACTCTCGATGACTATTTAACAGGAAGATAACGAGAACCGATGTTGGAGATGAAATAACAAATTAAGGAGAAATATAATTTAGACTATTAGTTTAATATTAATTTTTATTGTAATGTTTTTAATTTTATTTGAATTATAAATGTAATATTTTTTAATTACTAATGAAATTCTAGCTTTATTATTTAATTAAAATGAAAATAAAAAATTAAAAGTTGATTGTAAAGAAAAAAAGTTCATATGCGATCTTACAATCTCCTTATTACACCCAGACTTATGCATGTTCTTTTTAAATTATTGCATTTAGTTTTATACACTTTTTGTCAAACTAGTTGGAGTTACGGGATCAGGTTTGTTGGTTACATGGAGTTAGCAAATATTGTATCTTACAAACGAATCAAATATACATCTTTACTACATATAAATTAAAAAATGTTTTTTTCTTAATAATTAAAAATTAAAAACAAATAAGATTTAATTTTCAAAATACTTTTTTAAACTTAAATTTAAATTTTTTGTTACTTTTTCAAATAAACGTCTTTAGAAATAGTTTTTGAAATATTTACCTTACAAGTGATTTTATTCTTAAAATTATTTAATTTCTACCATTGTTTTTTTACAATAAATCCTATCTATATTTCAATCTCAATCTGCTAAACTGAAACTGATATTATGTTGCTGTCATTTTTGATAATAAGAAAGACTTGAACATCAATTGCTAAACGTTACACGAAACAGTTAATTATAATATCTCAATCATAACTATATGTCGCTATAAAATATCGTCGCTATGTACGGCGTACATGTCTAGTTCTTTAAAAGTTACGTATATTGTAGCAGGTAGTTAAAAACGTCTGTTTAGCTGCATATATTTTCTTCTTATCTAATTGTTTTTCTTCGTAAACACGAAAGAAAAAAATACAATATGGATTTCATGGCTTAGGCAGGTAAGACATTTAATACCTGGAGTTATAGGTCTTAATTTGCGTCTTGGACTAGTTCTATGTTTACAGAAAATGACGAAAACCTTTTTATGTTAGATCCTTAACTCTTAATTCTATCATGTTCAACTATGAAATTTAATTAACGAACCGCATACCGGATCGAACCGAGAAAATGTACTGAGCCGAAAAAACGTACCGAACCGAGAAAACGGAGTGCTTTTTTTATATAATAATTATATACTATAAAATATATAATTATAATAAAATGTATATAATTTATAAAATATATATTATCTTGTAGTGTAAAACAAATAAAATTGAAATAACATTAAACACTTTTAGCCACGACATGTCGTAGCTAAATGTTTTAATATTTATCAAAGTTGCAAAAATCGTGAATCGTTAGCCGGGCGGTCGACCACCTTGTAGCTTGTAATCGATCAAAGCGGGATTAATCAGCGATTAACCGGATTGGTATTTTTGGCAAATTTAGGTATTTTCGGCAAGTTTTGTGTATTTCCGTCGAGTTTTAGATATTGATGGCAAGTTTTTTTTTCTAAAAAACAACTTGTAATAGATTTAAACAGTTAATATAAGTGATCAAAACAAGTTTACGGTGAGTTTTAGGTACTTCCGAAAAGATTAGAAAGTTTTCGGCAAGCTTGACCACCGTTGATCACCGTTGACCTATTTTTTTTACCCTGTTACATTAATCGGCAAGGTTGGTGGCCTTGTAGCGTCTAATCGGCGATTAATCGGCCTTGTAGACCTTGTTTTGCAACACTGATATTTATCATTCAATTTTATTGGTAAAACATAAAAAGAATTAAAATTATATAATACTTTTAGCCACGATATATCGTGGCTACATGTTTTAATATTTATCATTTAATTTTATTGATAATACATAAAAAGAATTAAATACTTTTAGCCACGATAAAAGTCGTGGTTAAAAGTTTTAGTCAAATTTTTTAACAAAGTTTCTACGTTGAAAGTCTTGGTCAAGGTTTTTAGGGCCCGTTTGGTTCGTTGACGAGTTTAAGATTAGGATTTAGATTTGGAATTGAATTTAAATTTTGATTAAAATTTGGATTTAATGTATGAGAGAGAAAATATATAATTAATATAATTTAATTATAATAAAAACTTTTTGTAAAATAAAAACAAAATAAAGGTTCACAATGTGCCACATTACTTTTTCACTAGCCTATACATAAACCTTACCATGGAGGTCGGAATATAAGGGGTTTGAGGTGGGCCAGGCTATGGTGACTTTTTAACCAAACAATGTTATTCAATCCCAAAGTTAAGTATTGGAACTCACCACCCCATACCAAACGCACCCTTAGAACTTTAGCCACGACTTGAGCGTGGCTAAAAGTTTAAGTTAAATTTTTTGATGTAGTTTCTTCGTTGAAAAATATGTGTGTGAGAGGTATTAGTAAGCAAAGAGTCGGAAGGATACCAAATTGCAGTTTCCCTTTGGTGTAAGACAACAGTCGCAACACTGCCTGTAAATAATGCTTGAAACTCGTACTATCCTTTCTATAACACATGGATGTCACATGTGATATTCTTCTAAAAGCTTAACCCTAATTAAAAAGCACATAATACAACAAGAGTTGGTGCAAGTAATCTAAAAAGACAAACACACACTAAATAAATAAATAAAAAGCTCTTTGCAAACGATCAATAACTAGCAAAGCCAAAGTGTATTATATCATGAGTCAAAGAGTAAAGTAAAAATTGAATAACCTTCATAATCACTTTCCTACTTACTGGAACAGTCTTTGCCACATTATTGCATCAGAACTACTAATTTAAGAAAGAACCATCATATAGATTCCCAAAAGTTATATCTATGGCACCAACACTTTGTTCCTAAGAATGCATGCGCAGAGCACGTATGTGCATAAAATCCATAAGAGTTCTCCCATCAACTGGTAATCATTCCAATGAACCAAAATTTGAAAACTGGATACACATAAATTTGCCAGGAAGCTTGTCAGTGTGACACAGATACATTACCACGTACGTTGGGTAGACGAATCAGATGACAATGTAGCATTGCGTACCAATTTTGGAAGAAAAACTTCACTTTGTAAATATTCTTGTAGTAGTTCAATCCGCTCCACAAAACTATACATAAAACAAACATATGTAATTTATAGAATGCCATATCGGAAGTTAACAATTTAAGTTATTCTATTATCATCTAGCGATGGAGTTAAGTTTCCCTGACTCTTAAGGCAAGTAAAGCACAGATAAAAAATAGCGGGGTATTGAGATTAAAAAAGAAAAAGGAACATTGATCGACATACTTTAAATGCTCTAATTAACCCCTTGCTGCTTGTAAAGAGAACTTTCCTCGCCTCATGATTTCTCCAATAAATACATGATCTCCAGTTCAAAGGAGAAATCATAAAAAACCCCCCCCCAAAAACACACACCCACACACCCCCCCCCACAAACCCCACCGCAAAAAAAAAAAACCCCACCCCCCCCACCCCTAACCACAAAAACACAACCCCAACAAAAACCCACACCACCGCCCAACCCCGGGCCCAAAACCACCCCCCAAACAAATGCTTCAAAACGGCGTCCACCTTTCCTTTGTTTAGGGTCCATTTTTGTGTTTCTTCCTTTCCGTAACAGATAAAAAATATGAAACCAAAATACTTCTAATTAATCTGTATCAGGCAACCCACTTCATCCTGACGATCTGATCCACCCACCTCACAAAAATATAAACGCATCTTTGAAACTTCTTGGCTCATTGTTGCGATTGCATGCCGGGATTAGAATCTACCCCGACCCGCAATGGGCTGCAAACACGTATCGTCTGCCTCCGCCAAGACACTGTAAAAAATGCGTAACACGCGACACTATCTTTCATCGCCTATGGATCAAGTTAATCACAACCTCTTAACATTCAAAAATATGCTAATAAGCACATTTAAGCAACGAAAGAAAAACTTTCAGTAACGCAAGCACTCAGAAACCACGTGTATAACGGACGGTCATAGCCCGCCATGGCTTGCAACATAAAAAGATCACCCCGCTAAATACGGGCATCTTATACATTCATGAAAGGACACTTCGCTATCATAACTTCCTCTATCGGAATCCCACCTAGCAACCCTTTATCCTTAGAATCACCCAAAAGAATTCCTTGACAAAAAAAATATTATTTGAAAAAGTAAACATATCTTAGCTGATAAAAACATAGTTGTTGAGTAAATAAAATTGAACATATAGCTTTCACTATGCTTGGTATTTAGTCGAACATAATCGTACGCTTCGATTCTTCCCAATGCTAAAACTCACATAAAATCAAATCAATGCATACCAGATAAAAAGGCTATTAATAGCATTGGCTATTTAGTAGCAAAATTTCTAATTAACGCTTTAAGAGGCCGAACAAAAACAATGACGAAACACTCGACATTATGTAGAGTAGTAAAGCATTGATCATTATGCAGAATAATAAGTTGTGTTGAGCTACTGAGGCAAGAAAATGTATATGCTCAGCATGAATAACAGAGTAGGTGTTGCTTAAAGCTTAGAAGTCTATCCCATTGCCTTAAGGCAATATATAGCCGCTTTCTTTTCCCACCCCGCGCCAAGTCCATCAAATTTTCTCAATCTAAGGTCACCATGGCTGCAACATAGCGGCGTTCTCCTTCCAGAGCTAGCCTATGAGTCTATCACCATCGTTACGCACCCGCCAGCATGTCGCACACCATGGATAGCGGCAACGAAAGCAACGGTGGCATCGAAGGAGAATAAGACAAAAGCATAAGCCACCCGGAACCATAAATCGTGAGTCCAAGCATAAACAATAACAATCTCAACAACAACATCGATAAATCGTAAATCTAAGCATAAACAACAATAATCTCAGCAGCAATAGCGAAAGACCTGACTATACATAATGATGGTTTTGAAGAAAAGCAAACACATTTTATCTTCCTCAATACAACTTTAAATAAAGATCAGAAATTGGGAAAAGTGCCCAGTAAAATCATTTATGACACCAGTATGTCAGGAATTTGCGAGCTCAAATTCCGCACCAACGGCACATTTATTTTAACAAATCCCTGCATGCTGGCAACCACTGTGTAGATGTGAGCTGCTAAGCAAGATACAGGAACACTAGTTACTAACAAATACGATTGCGGAAAAATATCATCACTGCCTTCATTTTTTCTATACGCGTGGCTGCAAATCTAATAACTTACCGATACAAACCCTCATGTTGCCGCCTTCCCCGTAAATACAACTTAGAGCAACTACAACGTATATAGAGCACATGTTGTACAAAAGTGACACACAACGTATGCACTTACAAAGGGGATGAAACACCGTCATGGCTGCAGACACCGGTTGCATTTGTTTAAATGTCGTCTAAGATGCCTGACCAAGACACGGGTACAGCCTATTTTACATTGATCACATAGCATCACATGTATACTTCTTAAACATGTAATCCATTAGCTAGCTTACCCCGCCAATCGTCACACGCCCATCACAATCGGCACACGGCATGGATAGCGGTAACAAAAGGATGGGTAGCATCGAAAACAAACCTTTAACCACGTTGGGGATTCGTGTGCATCACAAAACATATAACATCACATCATCACAACCATAACCAACCAAAACACATTTTTCCTAATGACCGCTTGTTGTTTAAATAAACGAACCAAGCAGCCGCCAAATACTGACAATGCACATAATAGGCCCCATGTAATGGTATATCTGGCTCAGACAATTAAAGAAACTGATAAAGAGGACACACTCGCCATGGCTGCAACCGCAATAGGTCCCGCCCCTCCAAGTGCGGAGAAACGTATTCTATTACCGAATCCACTTAGAGTCATCACAGCCTCTAACAATTGATACCCCCATCAAGCTCATCTCATAAGTAGAATTTTTAGGAACAAATCGTACCATTAATATGGGCTGAAACAAAATTACACAATCGTCATTTCTAAGGGCTAAAAAAGCTTGCATTATAGTTTAAGAAGTGGGTTGCTTCTTTCAGCTTATGTACCAACCTTATGGCTTACTTGATTGGGACTTATGTTTGATAAGCATACTTTCTACTTAAATATAATCTAATAAGCCGTAAGCGGAAACAAACACCCCCTTACTTTACAATCCACTCATTTAGCAGCTTAATCGACGCAACTTATATACATCGAGCACTATTTTAAAGCATACTATGTCAATTATGTTATCAATACCACTTCGCAAAATATAATAAGCCTCTAAATAAAAGAGCCAAAGCAAAAGTAACAATCCACCAAACACCCCCCTTTAAACAACAAAACTATTTAAAGAGAACCTTTTTTAGCTATAGCTTTACATAGCATAAATACCAAATACAACCCAACAAACACAACTAAAAAAGCTCCAGCTGAAACCCAACAGAGTTCTGTCTAAGCAACAGCTACCATGGTCACACGCCCATCACCAAAACACCCTTTTACCGCTCGTAAGCCTATCCACATCGTCACACTCCCTTATCATCACAACCCATGGATAGCGGCATACGAAGTTTATGTGAATGGTGAGATGACACTAGGCCTGAAGAGAGAGAGACCAACAACATTATACTATTTATTTAAATATGTTAAAAAAATAGATCTAAGTATGATTGTGAATTTGTGATGATGTGGTGGTACATGTATCTGATTCACACGTACCCCCCATGTGGTTAAATGGGTCGGGTAAAAAAAGAACGGCGGAAAAACCGGGCGGATTTTCAGGCGGGTCCAGCAGGGTATGAGGCAACTTCCGGCCGGTGGGTAGCACCCATTAATGCAGCCTTGGGATTACAATCTTACTCTTTAATTATATTGTATAATTTGCGTCTTGGACTAGTTCTATGTTTACAGAAAATATATTATAATGACGAAAACCTTTTTATGTTAGATCCTTAACTCTTAATTCTATCATGTTCATCTATGAAATTTAATTAACGAACCGCATACCGGATCGAACCGAGAAAATGTACCGAACCGAAAAACGTACCGAACCGAAAAAACGGAGTGCTTTTTTTATATAATAATTATATACTATAAAATATATAATTATAATAAAATGTATATAATTTATAAAATATATATTATCTTGTAGTGTAAAACAAATAAAATTGAAATAACATTAAACACTTTTAGCCACGACATATCGTAGCTAAATGTTTTAATATTTATCAAGGTTGCAAAAATCGTGAATCGTTAGCCCGGCGGTCGACCACCTTGTAGCTTGTAATCGGTCAAAGTGGGATTAATCAGCGATTAACCGGATTGGTATTTTTGGCAAATTTGGGTATTTTCGGCAAGTTTTGTGTATTTCCGTCGAGTTTTAGATATTGGTGGCAAGTTTTTTTTCTAAAAAACAACTTGTAATAGATTTAAACAGTCAATATAAGTGATCAAAACAAGTTTACGGTGAGTTTTAGGTACTTCCGGCAAGATTAGAAAGTTTTCGGCAAGCTTGACCACCGTTGATCGCCGTTGACCTATTTTTTTTACCCTGTTACATTAATCGGCAAGGTTGGTGGCCTTGTAGCGTCTAATCGGCGATTAATCGGCCTTGTAGACCTTGTTTTACAACAAGGATATTTATCATTCAATTTTATTGGTAAAACATAAAAAGAATTAAAATTATATACTACATCCGTCCCAAAATTATTGTCCACTTTTGACTTTCTAAGTCTTTCTCTCTCAACTTTGACCTTAAATATTTTTGTTTGTGCTATTTAATATTTGATGCATAATATATGAATGGATTGAATTTTAAATGTATTTTTCATTGGTATAATTTTTATCAAGTATTATGTAACATAAACAAAATTATTTAAGGTCAAAGTTGACAAAGAAAGACTCAGAAAGTCAAAACTGGACAATAATTTTGGGACGGAGGTAGTAAATTCATTTAAAGACTAATTTATAAGAAATATTAGTAGCCAACTTTTAGCCACGATAAAAGTCGTGTCTAAAAATTTTAGTCAAATTTTTTAACAAAGTTTCTACGTTGAAAGTCTTGGTCAAGGTTTTTAGGGCCCGTTTGGTTTGTTGACGAGTTTAAGATTAGGATTTGGATTTGAAATTGGATTTAAATTTTGATTAAAATTTGGATTTAATGTATGAGAGAGAAAATATATAATTAATACTCCCTCCGTCCCAAAATTATTGTCTTCCGACAAAAAACACACAGTTTAAGAAAAGTGCATTTATTACTGCTTTCTCTTTTTTACTTTTTGACAGAAAGACAGTTTTACCCTTAGGTAATTAATTTAAGTCTTCTTTAAAGTTTGTAATAATAATTTCAAACAAGGGTAATATAGTAAACTTGATCAAACTTCTCTATCTATTTTTAGTAGTAGACAATTAAATTGGGACATCCAAAAAAAGAAACGTGAACAATAAAAACGGGACAGAAGAAGTATAATTTAATATAATAAAAACTTTTTGTAAAATAAAGGTTCACAACGTGCCACATTACTTTTTCACTAGCCTATACATAAACCCTACCATGGAGGTCGGAATATAAAGAATCGGAATATAAGGGGTTCGAGGTGGGCCAGGCTATGATGTCTTTTTAACCAAACAATGTTATTCAACCCCAAAGTTAAGTATTGGAACTCACCACCCCATACCAAACGCACCCTTAGAACTTTAGCCACGACTTGAGCGTGGCTAAAAGTTTAAGTTAAATTTTTTGATGTAGTTTCTTCGTTGAAAAATATGGTCAAAGTTTTGAGAACTTTTAGTCACGATTTAGTCGTGGCTAAAAGTGAATTTCAAAGTCAAATGTTGCGAAGCGGCTATTTTATCGTTTAGTGGGCTTTTAGCCACGACATGGGTCGTGGCTAAAAGCCTCGATTCTTGTAGTGGAATTCCACATTTTGTTTATTTATTCAAATAAAACAACATCTTAAAATAAAATTAAAAATTTAATTCATAAAATTAAACGACGCATTAAAAATAATGATATATTTAAAAAAATATAAACAAAAACGTCACAAGAAAAAGAAACTATAACTAAAGTCAATTTGTTTTGAAGCCCACAAAACAGCCTAAAGAAACTAAAGTCCATTTCCTTGTTTAGGTTGGGCAAATGGAAATGGACTTTAGTCAATTTATTTCATTTCCATTTGCCCAACATATTTGTTTCCAGCCACACTATTCCAATCTCATTTCGATAAAATAAAACACATAAATCAAATCAAATACTCATATATTTCTTTCTTTCTTTTAGTTATACAACGGCTACAGAAGAAAAAAGAAAAAAAAAATTACCTGACCATTGGTTGGCAACAACGGCGCGAGACGGAAAAACGCGAGAGACGGTGTTCTGCGGGAAAACACGAGCCAAAACGCAGGGCACTGAAGGCTCTAAGAGCACTGGGTACAGTGGTGCCGTTGGGTGGTGCCGTTAAGAAAAAGTGCTGCCACGTCAGCACTTTTTCCCAACGGCACCACATTCGTGGGGTAACAGTTGGCATTAGAAAATCTGGTGCCGTTGGAATTTTTTTTTTACATAAAATTAACTAAAATTAACTTCATTCATTTAAAAAAAACACATTATAATAAAAGTAAAAACATAAAAAAGATAATACGTAAACAAGAAATAAAAATTACAAACTAGTAGTTACGGTTCCAAACATGCTCCACAAGGTCATCTCGAAGATCGTTGTGTACTTTGCTATCTCTGAGTTCTTTGTGTTTTCGAACATGTAAATCACATCTTTCGGTCCATTCCTGTGGAATGTCTGGCGTTGGATCAACGAAAACATCTCTTAAATTCACTACGAAATCTTCGTCTTCCAATATCATGTTATGCAACATTACACAACAATACATGATCCTTTTCAAAGCGTTGATTTCGAAAGCACGTGCGGGTTGTCGTATAATTCCCCAACGACCTTGTAGGACTCCGAAAGCTCTTTCGATATCTTTTCTAGAACTTTCTTGAATTCTTTTAAATTTCAACGTTTTTTCAGTCTTTGCAACAGAAAACGTTTTCACAAACACGGACCATGTTGGATAAATGCCGTCGGCTAAATAGTAACCTTTGTTGTATATATGTCCGTTTACTTCAAACGGACATTCCGGAGCTGTACCGGCAAGTTCATCATCAAATAACGGGGAACCATATAAAACATTAAGATCATTATTTGCACCCGGAACCCCAAAATAAGCATGCCAAATCCATAATCGTTGATCCGCAACCGCTTCTAACATAATTGTTGGGTATTTATGGTCACGTCTTTTGAATTGAGCGGCTAAGGCTTTTGGGCAATTTTTCCAATCCCAATGCATACAATCAATACTCCCGAGCATTCCCGGGAGTCCATGTTTTTCTTCATGCAATGCATATAAGTTTTCAATATCCACTAAAGTGGGCTTTCTTAAATACTTTTCAACGTATAAAATATGTATGCATTTTGTAAACTCGACTAAACATCGTCGTTGTGTTCGTTCACCAATTTGCAAGTACTCATCAAATGCATCAGCCGCAGTGCCGTACGCTAGTTGGCGTATAGCGGATGTGCACTTCAAAATAGGACCAATACTTTTACGACCGGTACAATCGTAACCTTCTCTAAAAAATTGAAAGTAATCGGGAAGGGGCTGGGCATCATAACTTAAAATATCATTAACTATTTTTTTTAAAAGTGTAGAGCTCATACGATACCTTCGCCTAAAATTCTCTTCGGTATATTTAGGATCAATCTCTTCGTCGCCAAAATAGTCGTCGATTAGACGTTCCTCCGCCGTTTCTCGTTGACGTGGTATGTATGCCCTCTTTTTAGGACTCGATCTCGATCCCGTTCCCGATCCCGATCCACCGGCTTCTTGTTCACACAAAGCCATATATTGTTCATACTCTTGATAAGAACGAATATATCGCTCCCGGTCGTCTTGAAAATAAGCATCATAAGTTTCTAAAGTGTTTGCGAAGACGGGATAGTTTGGATCCATATTTGAAAGAAAAGTGAGTGTTTATTGATATGTAAATGAAATTGGAAGAGTGTGTGAAAAAATGGAAAAATAAGGAGGTATTTATAGGATTTTTGGGGTATAAATTCAAAAAAAACGGCTATATTCCTTCCCCCCAACGGTTAGATTTGAAAAAAAAAAAATAAAAAAAAATAAAAAAATACCTGGGCTGGTGGTGACGGAGCAAGAACGAACGGCGCCACCGAGGTAACGGTGCGCCGTTGGTTTTCTGGCGCCGTTGGTCTTGGCACCACCTTCGGCGCCACCGTACCTCCTTCTCTAAATCTGTTGGAGCAAGAATCACCACGTTACCAACCCTTGTAGGAAGGAAATACCACGTTACAACCCCTGATATGAATAAAACAAAGCACCGATCCAACCGAGGAGGGTCTCGAGAAGAACTCTAAATTCTAAAACATAACGAACAGATTAAAAGAAAGACAAAACAATTTACTTTGACAAGTGTCCAGCTAGTGAGATTTTTTCCACACCTGATATTAAATTAGAGTTATTCCAAGAGTTTAGACGAGTCCCCTTGATTTTGCATCAAATATTACATTGGTGTTCGAAAATGGTCTCTATAAACCCCTTGATTTGGCTTCTGCAAGTATATAATGAACTTATCGACCAGAGATGACAGCGGTGATTATGGTTGCACGAGTTTTTGTTTTTCGTTTTGCAAATAGTCTTTCGGCAAATTTTACCAAACCACATGAACCAGTAGTAATTTAAGAGTTAAGACATACAAAAAACAGATTACTGTGGTAAAACATATGACCACATTCTTATATATGAACTATATATTAACGAAAATTCAACATATATACTTTTTGAACGCTTATGATGGACCGTTGACACGCGTAACTTCTCATTCTAGACCAGAGGGTACGTAGTATGGCCCTCGAAATCACATAAGCTTGATTCTGCAGTTTATATTGAAGAGTTAAAACTACTACAGTACTAAAGTAAACCTATTAATATAGTGAAGTAAATCTTAGTAAACTTACCGGCCAGAACTGATATGATTCTCAAGGAGAGGGATAATTAAAATAATCACGCCATTTGTCAATGAAAGGTAACTCAGAAGGATCCAAGTCTGGAAGTTCCCGGTCTTGAAGGATGTTGATTATCTGCGTAGTCTCACCGAGGAGTTGGGCTGCAGCATTGACACTTGACTCCCTTTTCTCTATCAGGCTTTCATGACATTTTGTAACTATGAGTTGGGGTAAGTTGGTGAGACAAGCAGCCAATATGTCAGCGATCATTGATGATAATTCCGTGAATAAGTCCTCTTGGATAAGCTCATCAATGTTGGTGTGGTAGGAAAGAAGGATTGATTCGGTGATTCGATACATTGAATTGGCGCAAATAGACTGGTAGATGGAATTATCATTATCCGTACTTTGAACTTTTGTGACCATGTTTTTAGCTGTATTCTTGAACCATTGCAGAATCAATCCTGCTGTATTTACTTCAGGAGCATGGTTTTTCAGATTGTTTCCTACCCATTTATTGGAGACTTCAACTTCTAGCCACAACACTTTAGCCGCCTTTTGAATGCTTACATAGTCATCGGTAGCATTGAGGCTTTCTTCCACAAGTGTGACATATGTAATACCTTCACTCACACTGCTTTGCAACCTATCAACTGCATCGTTTTGGATTTTAGGAAGAGAAATGGCGATGGCTGTGAGGGTTATCAACGGTAAGCTCCAACAATCAAGATATTCCTCTGCAGGTAAAGGAGGTATATGATGATTGTTATACTTTCCAACTCCTTCAAAACCTTTAGATTCTTCTAAAAGCTTCATAAGATTTTTGGGTTGTTGCTTTTCAGCCTTTCGGAATACAAGGTTAAAAGACTTTGTAATTCCTTTCAGTGTTCTGTCAGCAAGCTCCATGTCGCCTTGAAGTTGCAAAACATACTGCCTAAGACATTTCGTTTCTTCTAGTAATTGCCCCGGTGTTGTTACTGGCACAAGTCGTGAGTCAATAAACATGGGCATTATCCACTTCCAACAACGTATACAATACAAGACAAAGATTACAATGAAAATTGGGATTAGTGCTATCATCTTGCATGCTATGACAAAACTCCTCTGAAATCCTATACAAATGCTAAGAACTCGGATCTTAAATTTCTCAACCAAAATTTTGGTTCTGCGGTTAGTGACTGAGAGCGGTATGTCACCTTGTTTCCAGTTGTACAGCAACTGAGTCCAGTAGCTCTCTACTTTAAATACCTGAATATGGTTCCAAATCCATTTTATTGATAACTTAAAGTTCAAGGCTGCATAACATCTACAAAGTGGTGCGATTGTTCCTACTAGACTTCCGATAAACTGTATTATGAGAATTACTCTGATTGACCACTTATAATCCGATTGATACTCTGACCCAAGTAGACTAGTGTTAATCGCAATCATAATAGAGAGATGTAAGACAGTACTAGCAACACATATTACCCCAGAAGCAGAGGTTGCAGCAGAGCAAGCTGTGATGAATTGGGGGCTGCCGGTACCTGCCATGATCCAATGATTTTTCACATGCTGCATTAGTTTCTCCGCAGTTAGTTTTACAGGTTGTCGCAGCTCTAGGTCCTTTAAAGCGGTTTTATGACCTGCTTGGTATTTCGATTCTAATATCTGTTTGAACTTTAGAATCGTTAAACCTGAACATGTGTGTATTATCAGCAAGATTAGTAGCATAGGGACATAAAACAATGCAACTAGACCAGTGGTATGAAGATAATCTCCAATCACACCCGTATATATTTGAATGCAAACATTCACCAGCAAGGTTATTACCAAAATATCCAAAGCTATGATGTTTGTGAGAAGTTCCTTGCTATTCATGGTCGCTAAAGAAGGCAAAAAATTCGCCATCACGGTGCACATAAATGCCATGCTTCCGAGCTTTGACATCTGGCCCTTAGTACCTACAATTGGATTATTTAAATCCACTGGTAGCTTCATAGCAACAGCTATGACAGTGAGAGAAGCAGCATTCAACGTGAAGTATTTACAAGGGAACCATAGTCTTCTGTTTCGGAAACCATGTATTAAATCAGCTACCATTGCTAGGATGCAAAAAGAAGATGCTACAGCGATATAGATACCAATCCATGGCATAGGTTTACTGTAACTGTTTTGCTTCTCTGACTCACGCTTTAATCCCGAAATAAAAGACTCCAAACAATGTCGAAAATCACCCGGAATACCCAAAACAGTGTCAAAATTACAAATGTTGTCTGTCCTGTAGTAATTATCCATAGTTTGGTTCGGTTATGGGGAAATAAAATGGTGATTTGTGACAATCTAAATAAGAGCAGGATGCCAGGATATGTCTTCAGAAAGACTTAAAGGAGTAAGTGCAATTAAACAAAATCCAGTTCCTAAAGGTTGCAAGAGTGATGAAATGAAACTTCGAGTGACTTTCCCACAAAATTTGGACTGGGAGACTGAGGTACATAGACTGTAAATTGTGATGACACCATATATTCATCTATCATTTGGCCCACCCGTGAAATGTTTATCACAAACCGAGTTGAACACAACGACCATAACGCTAACCACACGTTCTTGCATATTTATAAAAACTAGAAGGTACCCGCACAAAGCAGCAGTTTCAGAGGCATTAAAAATAAAAAACTAAAAATTAATAAAAATATATTAAAATGGATATTGAATTAAAGAACATAAAATTTTAGAAAATATGGTGAAATTAAATCATAAAAAAAATAAATTAATAAAAACATATTTCAATTTAAAAATAAAGGTGATTTTTTAGTTAAGAAGTGACACATAACAAAAAATTGTTACAAGAGGTTGTTAGATGATGTGTTTCTTATTAAAAAGAGATATTTTCATAAAAAGAAAAAGAAAAAATCTGAATTTTTAGACTTTTTAAAAATAGAATGTCCCAAATGCTATATTAAAAGAAAGCAAGATAAAGAGAAAGAAAAAGTGAGACCCAGTAAAAATACAAATCTCATACACCTGCTTTGTAACCCCTGCTTTGCAACCATACATTGTATTGCAGTCTTTTCAGCCAAATAGCCAGCCCAAAGTAGGCAACCAAATGGACCCTAATAGAAGTAGGGTTATGTTCTACTACTTTCATTCAATGCTGGAACACTGGATTATTTTGCCTGTGCCAGGTGTTTTTTTAAAGTATTTTCCTCCAAGATCTCTACTTGTCAAATCCTATTTTATATAGGTAGTAGAGTAGATTATCTAATTTTACCATTTTTTTTACAAATTCATCTCAATCCTGATTTATATTTCAATCTCAATCTGCTAAACTGAAACTGATATTATGTTGCTGTCATTTCTGATAATGATGAAGACTTGAACATCAATAATTAAACATTACACGAAACACTTAATTATAATATCTCAACTACAACTATATGCCGTTATAAAATCTCGTCGCTATGTACGAGTACATGCCTAGTTCTTTAAAAGTTGCGCATATTGTAGCAGGTAGTTAAAAACGTCTGTTTAGCTGCGTATATTTTCTTCTTATCTAACTTTTTTCTTCGTAAACAAGAAAGAAAAAAATATACAATATGGATTTCATGGCTTAGGCAGGCAAGACATCAAACCTGGAGTTATGGGTCTTAATTTGCGTCTTAGACTAGTTCTATGTTCACAGAAAATATATTATAATGACGAGAACCTTTTCATGTTAGATCCTTGATATGTGCTTAATTACACATATCTTTTACCTCTAAAAACGAGCTTAAATGACCAAAAACAGACAAAAAC